>JAQQSU010004131.1:0-14165 GCA_028627135.1 Pseudochirops cupreus | reverse complement strand
AGAAATCAAGATACTATTAAACAGATCCAAACAAATGAAAAAAATAGAAGGCAATGTGAAATATCTCCTTGAAAAAACCACTGACCTGGAAAATAGATCCAGAAGAGGCAATTTAAAAATTACTGGACTATGATCAAAAAAAGCCATGATCAAAAAAAGGACCAAGAAATTCTCAAGGAAAATTGTCCTGATATTTTAGAACCAGAGGGCAAAACAGAACTTGAAAGAATTCACCGATCACCTTTCAAAAAAGATCCCAAAAAGAAAATTCTTAGGAATGTTATAGCCAGGTTCTGGAGTTCCCAGATCAAGGAGAAAATATTACAAGCTGCCAAGAAGAAACAATTTGAATACTGTGGAAATACAATCAGGATAACACAGGATCTAGCAGCTTCTACATTAAGGGATCTAAGGGCCTGGAATATGATATTCTGGAGATCAAGGGAGTTAGGATTAAAACTAAGAATCAGCTACCCAGTAAAACTGAGTATAATGTTCCAGGGGAAAATATGGTAATTCAATGAGGTGGAGGACTTCCAAGCATTCTTGATGAAAAAACCAGAACTGAATACAAAATTTGACATTCAAATACAAGAAGCATGAGAAAGTAAACATGGAAAAGAATTCATAAAGAACTTATCAAAGTTGAACTATTTGCATGCCAACATGGAAAAACAATAATTATAACTTATGAAACTTTTCTCAGTATGAGTACTGGCCCTGGAGTCAGGAGGACCTGAGTTTAAATCTGACCTCAGACACTTAACACTTACTAGCCCTGTGACCTTGGGCAAGTCATCTAACCCCAACTATTCCACCTTCCCCCTCCAAAAAGCAAAAATAAAAAACATTAAAACTAATTTATAAAAAAACAAACAAACAATTGGTCCCTGTTATACCTACAATATCCTTCAAGATCTTGCTTATTCAAGTCCCTGTGAAGTTGTGATTATAACCTATACGTCTTTGGTGGGGGGTGGGAGGAGACATTATATTTAATGTTAAGCCCAGCACTCCAAAAATAACTCTTGGCAAAAGAAGACAAAGACACTTGCATCCTCACCTCTCAATCTGAGTGTTAACAGATAGAAATACTTCTATGCCAGTAATAAAAATAATAATGATATAATTATTCACTGTGAGACTTCCTAGTAAATCAAATAATCAGTGGGACCAAATAAAAACTATTCTGGAGGTGACTTTTTTGAAGGACAACCTCTTGTTTCTGACTTTTAGATAAAACACAGAAGGACAAAGAAATGAACAAATTTCAATTTGTATTTGAGATCTTTAAGAAAACAACAACAAAAATATCATCTCTCATTTATTTTCAGATTTTTGAGTGCAAAGAAGATAGGCATATTTCTACTACATGAAAAAAAAACTGGTTTTACATAAGAAACAACCTGAGTTGAGACAATGAAAATATTTTAAAATAACATCATAATTAGAAACCATTATAAAGTATCACAAAGGAAATGTTTATTTTTCATTATTTAAGTATGAGAATATTATAGAAATATATTGGTGCAGATTCCTTTGTCAACTCTGTCAAGTACTACACTGTCATGTAAATTTTATAAACTGTTAAAAACAGCTAACGTGAATAGCTACAGAAAAGGAATCATGATAGTGCTACTTCCCTGACAGATAAAATAACTGGACACATGAACTGCCTGCAAGTGTGGGTGTACTTTAATGCCATCAATGTCTTTGGAAAGATACTGGAAGGGCATGAGGAGAGATTGATGAAGGTGGTCTTTTGGTTGGAGGAAACCAATCTGAAATTAACTGAAGTTGTCAATTTGCAGAGCTTCTTTTAAGCATGTGGTCATACCTGTCACAACAAGGTGACAGAGAAGAAAGCAGTTCTGAAGTTGTCACATGTACAGAAAAATAGTGGGCATAGTTTTTTTTTTAATTTTGTTTGTTGGTTTTTTCTCCCCAGGGTTTTGTTTGCAAGGTATGTCCTCACTGCTTTTTTTCTAAAGATGGAGCTCTTTTATTTAAAAGTTGAGGCATTTGGTCTCTTTATTATCACATATAAATATTTCGTAATCTTACAGGCAACAGAACCTTTGTGGGATTTGGTGGTTAACATTTACAAAATTGTTATGTTGTTACTGATAAATTATTGAGTGACTTTATTTATGGACATATGATTGAAAAGACTCAGAACCAGAAAGCCCAGAAAGATAAAATCTAATTAACAACAAAGCTTTTTGGAGATCAATAGACAGCCATACGTGCAAAAGAAAAAAAAAAGCCTTTAAAGACTCAATCAACTGTCTTAATCAACAGTATTAGCTTACAAAGAGACAAACCTTTTGTTTTCTACACATACGCCAACCTTGAAGGGTTGGGAAGATAGCTATGGTCAAAATCGCATACACTAGCAGAGGTCTGACTGACAATGAGAACCTGTCCACAAGCTTGATGATCTTGGCATTGAAGTTTGCTATCACTGAGCAGTTAAAAAATTATATTTATGAAGCAAACTCCAACGATGGACTAATAATAATCAATTAATTTATATTTTGATAAGTGCAGAGTTCCTTGACAGCAAGGGGTAATAGCATTGGTCAACTGTAATTTCAGCTTTACTCATGGGTCTGAGAAGACTAAAACAATGAAATGTGGTTGCCTTGTTTAGAATGCCACAGGACATTAGAACTATAATGATACCAAGCTGAAGTGAGAGCTATCTGTGATACCCAAGGAGCTGGTAAATAACCAAATGGATGTATACCTGAGAGCTTAAGACTTCCAACATGTAGCATTCCAAATTCATGTGCAAACCTAATTTCTTTGAACGAGTCTTTCTTATAACAGTAGTCTGGGGAGGACTGGAAGCTTGAACAGACAGTTGAAGCAATACAAACCAAAAATAAAGGAAGTGATCCTATATACTTTAAATTCTAATGAGCAGAATACTCCTTATGTTCAGACAATGGCAGAAGTTGAAGCTATGAAAGTAATACTATATTAGATTGTTAACTGATTTATGCATGAAACCAGGAGGCAGCTGGTGTTATGCAGAGTAATATGCAACAGCCATGAAAACTTAAATGATGACTTTGGACTTAAGGTTTAAGGAAGGGCACTAAAAAAGGTTAAAAAAAAAAAGATTTTCAGGGCAGCTAGGTGGCACAGTGAATATAGCATCGGCCCCTGGAGTCATGAGGACCTGAATTCAAATCTGGCCTCAGATACCTAATGCTCACTAGTCGTGTGACCTTGGGCAAGTTACTTCACCCCAATTGCTGTGCCATGCCCCCTCGAAAAAAAAGCAAAAAAAAAAAGATATTCACCCCAAATGGCTAGAGATATGACTAAGAAGTGTGTCAAATGTATACAAGGAAAAGCATTACCAACTTGTGACGATTATCTGATCCACACCAGGGTACTGCTATAGGGAGGGGTCCCAACTAGCAGCCTTGTCACCCACCACCCAAGCTCTTGTTGTTGATCCAGGACATGGTGAGTCAAAGACCTTTCATTCCTCTTTTAGGTGGCCTGAGGTGGTACATGAAGAAAAGAGGAAGTTCAGAGGCCAGCAGCAACAGTGCTGTCACCCAGATCTCAGGTCAAAAGCAGGAACTTACTTCCAAGATCTGGCCCAGTCAGCAGAGGAATAACCAGGGTGGGTATCCTGGACCAAGAAGGAGCTTACAATTCTGCCACTCTGAGCTAAAAAAACTTTCCAGTTGGCTGATAGAGGTAGAGGTAAAGTCCAACAGTAGTCTATTCTTGTTCAAATGAAAAACCAAAACTCAAGTCAGGAAGTTGTAGAGCTCAGGCCAGGTGGGTGGGGAGCAGGGTGTGGTATAGCCTTGCATTAGACCACACTGGGAGCAATGAAAGCTTGCAGTCTGGATACTGTCCCTGAGATACAGGAATAGCAAAGCAATTAATATTCTAAGAAAGTAGCAAAAGGACCAGCCAAAGCTTCCCCTCCAGAAGTGTATCAAGGACTCAGTTCTAATATTGAATCTGAAGTCAGAAAGTAGGCTTAAAGAATGGGCAAATAAAAAAAGAAACCCACCATGATGAACTATCATGGTGATAGATAGTGATATACCGGGGGTATTTAAGGCACAAATGTAGAAGACAATGACTCCAAACTTCTACAAATGATACTTCAGAGAAAAAGTGGGTGCAAAAAATTCAACAATAATTGCTGAAAGAGGTGAAGCAATAATTAAAAGCAAGCGAATTTTTTTTTAATAAATGGAATGAGGAAAAATTTGGAAAAGAAAGGAGAAGTACGACAAAAAGAATTGGAAGGAGAATGAACTTCACACACTCAAAAATATATATTATCCAAGCAACAAACTCCCTGAAAACTAAAATGAACCAAACAAAAGTCAATAACGCCACAAGGCAACAAGAAATACTAAAACAAGGCCAAAAGATCAAAAAAAGAGAAGAAAATGTAAGGTATCTCACAACAGAAATAACTGACCTGGAAAAGAGACTGAAGAGAAAAAAAAATTAAGAGTCATAGGACTATCTAAATGCCATGACCAGAAAAAAAAAACACCTAGATATCCTATTTCTAATTTTTTTTTAACTGCCAAGATGTCTTAGAATAAGAGAGCTATACTGGAAATAGAAACAATCTACTGGTCACTTCTTTGAAAGAAACTCCTAGGAACATCATAGCCAAAATCCAGAGTTTTCTAGGTAAGAAAAAATAATGCAAGTAGCCAGAAAGAAAGAGGGTAAAGCATCAAGGAGCCACAGTCAGGATCACAGTTGATTTAGCAGAGTAGTAAGAGTAGTAAACTTGGAATAAGATATTACAGAAGGCTTACAGTCAAGAATAATTCAGCAGAAAAAAAAATGAGTATAATGCTATAGGGGAAAAATGAGTTTTAATTAAATATAAGACTTCAAAGCATTCCTAATTGGAAAAACAACAACAACAAAATCACATGCACACAAACACACACATAGAAACAGAGTTATGGAGAAACTCGGAAGTACAAACACAGGACTGGAGAGAAAAATGAAAAGGTAGATATGAATGTATAATTACTAATGATTAAAAAGTGATGAACTGCTTACATTCAAATATGGGGAAATGATATATGTGTCCCTTCTGAACTTTATTACCACCAGTTTACAGGGGCAGCTGGGTGGCATAGTGGATAGAGTACCAGGTATGGAGTCAGGAAGACCTGAGTTCATATCCTGTCCTCAAGACATTTATTAGCTATGTGAGTGCCAGCAAAGGGACCCCTGTAATATCTCAAACAGTTGTCTGACCTCCTTAACACATGTGGGCTGAGAGGTCTGGTAACTGTCACTGCCACCACTCATTCAGTTGTCCCCAAGGTCTGATGTTGGTTTGCTGGGGCAGGGCCTGTGATTGACTCCATTCCTATACTACCCTGATGCAACAGACATTTCCTGCCAATCTTCTAAGTTTTCTTTGCCTTGAAAATTATTTTACCTTGTCCTTTTGTGGGTTCTGCCACTCCAAAACTGTTTTGAGGCATTACTTAAAGTTGTTTGGAGGGGCACAGGGAACAGCTAAGGTAAGTCCTTGTTTTTCTCTGTCATCTTGGCTCTGCCCTCCTGTTGTTTTTTTTTTTCCAATGGGAGAAAAAAAGGGTGAATTTTCATTAAGAAAGAAATTAAATTAAATTTTAAAAAACCTGTCACAGAGGTGTGATATGGTAGTACCATAGGATTTCAAATATTTGGATATTTGCTGACATTCTCCATTAAAAGACAAACTGTTGATAAATTTCTGTTTTGTTTTAATGACAATTTCTTTAGAAGCTGAAAGAAGAGATGGAATGAATTGATATTCTGATCAAAAAGAAAAAAACTAACAAACTAGTTTTAATAAAAATTATGGAAACTTTGTGGAGTGGGAGGAGGTGATCATGCCATCTTAGAGTTTGTTGTATATAATACAAGAAACATCAAACAAAGACTGACATATAACCTTGGTATTGGGAGAGTGATTTGAAAGAACTCAAAGCAAAGTTAGGTAGTATATATAGCCTAAAACTCCTTAGGACAAGTTGATTTAAAAGGGATGAAAAGTTCTCAAGAATTAAATTTTGATGACATGATTATAAACTAATCCCCAAAAGAAGTAAAGTTTGAAACTGATGTGGATATGAATATACAGGTGACTTATCAACAAACTTTGATTTCTAAAAAGTCATGCAAGGAAGAAGATGGAAACAAAGGCAAGTAATTAAGGATGCATATGAAAAAGCAGCATGTCTCAGTATCATGAACTCCAAAGCTCAGAATCAGCTAGAATTGGTGATGAATGCTAAAAATAATGGTGGCAAGAGGAAAGATAGAAGCAGACAAGGACTTTTGGTTGAGGTAGTGACGAAGTAAGGGATATGATAACATATGAGATCATATATTTATCATACAACATATTATAAGAGATACAAAAGATAAGATAGAAATATTCAGCTCTTATTTTGTTTCTGTTTCTCTACCAAAGACAATGATTTGCATTGGGAAGGATATAACAAAAAAAAAGTCTTTAATAGAGAACTGAAACACGAGATAATCAAAAATGGTAAGAGAACAATTAGTTTCATTAATAATTTCAAGTCAACACATTTCTGGGTACTCTGAGAACAGGCCCACATAACTGCTGTGTCATTATTATTTTCAAAAATGTTTTGGAGAATTAGAGAGGTGCAATAGGCCTGAAAATAGGCATTCTAATCCCTCCTCCTACATAATCCCCCAAAAGGCAAAGGATGGCATTTTCAAACACTATAGGTTGGTAAACTTAACAATAACTTCTGTAAAAACTTCAGAATATATTCTCAAAAATACAGTTTGAAGCACAGCTCTCTGAGAGCCCAAACTAATTAGTCAAGAATAGGTCTCATCAGATTAACAATATAGTCACCACCTCCTATAAACCCCATCAGGGGATTAAAAAAAAAAACAAACCTACTAATTCATTCAAGAAAATGATGGATAGATTAAATAAGAATGGAGAATAAAGTAAATGCCTATTGACATAACATACCTGGATTTTATGACCACATTGAAAGAAACTGACTAATGATAATAATAATTCAGATGTGTGGATCCATAACTATCCAAATGATCATATCTAAAGACAGATGCTAATCCATAAAGATCTAAAGAAGAAAGTATTGTACAGTCAAAAGAGCAATATGATTGGATCCAAATGTCCCTTTTGCCATTTACTACCCAGAGACTTTTTTCAAGTCACTTGACTTTTCTTAGCCTCAATATCATTATCTGAAAAATAAGAAGGTAGCACTACATGAACTGTAAGTTCCCTTCCAATCCTATGAACTAAAAACACTATAGTTATTAGAACTGTACCACAGATCTGCAATTACTCTTGTGTTATTTAAAATTTTTATGACTGACTTAAAGTCTTAATGATGACTTTATTTAAATGAATTAAATAAAGAGGATATATTTATCACATCTGTAGATGACACAAAGCTTGAAGGGAGAGTTAATATGTTGAACAATCAAATATGAATCCAAGATCCCATACAGTAAATAGATGGGTCAAAGCCAATATAAATTCCTTTCCTGGACTTTTTAAAAGTACAGAAACAAAGGGAAAGTGTGATTAGACAGGTGTTGGTCTGATAGCATTAAAACAAGGGTTTTCTTTACAAACAATCTCTTAGACAGAATGGGGTTGGTTTGTAAAATTGCTGTGGCATAGGGAATGATAAGCTGATTGACTTAGGAAAACATGGAAAGACTTGGATTTATGAAATAAAATGCGAGTCACCTTTAGAGAAACTGATGACAGGTAGAAATAAGCATAGTACGGTCTTTCATATATGGGTATGTTTATAGATATCTTTGCATATCTATAATATATGACTATATGTGTGTATATATATGTATAGATATATTTGCTTATCTATATATATATGCTTAATCACAGCATTCTTGAGGGGGAAGGGAAAAATAAAATAAAAACTGCATGGGAGATAAACAAAATAAAACCTACAAGGAAGCAAAGAAAAGCTGGACAGCTTTGAAAAGAAGGTGCAGAATTAATTATATAGATATTCTTGCAATGGAAATTTATTGCTTTCTATTGAATCCTTTTATGTTCTGCTGTGTACATAGCAATGATTTTCCCCCTGTTTTTCTTATTTTGTACTTAATTTAAAATAAGTTTTAAAATTCTAAGCAACAAAAAAACATATAAAGGATTTGGAGGCCTACAAGTTCAATAGTGGTAAGCAAGATAACATGTCACCAAAAGGGCAAACTTTATATAAGTTAATATCAACAGAGGAATAGTGTTCTGAATATGAAGGGTTCTGATATGAAGCTCAGTGTGCTTTTCCAAGATCAGACAATATATGGAATATCGTATTCTGTTTTGGGCCCTTATTTTTTAGGAAGGCCACTGATGAACTGTAGTGCACACACACAAAAAAGGAAACCAAGTTGGTAGAAGGACTGAAGATGCAAAGATTGGTTGAAGACTTGAGAATATTTAGTCTGGAAAAGCAAAGATTTGGTAAAACTTGGTAGTTATCTTCAAATATGTGAAAGGCTAACTATCCTGTGAAAGAGCGATTGGATTTATTCTGTTTGGTTGTAGAGCAGGCCTACACAATCTGTGGCCCATGGGCCATTTACGGTGAGGGCCACTTTCGGCACACCAAAGGATTTTTGGAAGCTCACAAAAAATATAGTGGAAAACATCCTTTGTACGTAGAGGAGATATTTTTGCAGGCCATAGGTTGTGCAGGCCTGCTCTAGAAGAAAGAATTAGAAGTAACAGGCGAATATAAACAGATTTTTTATCTTGATTTTTTTAAAAAATCCAGAAACTGAATAGGCTTTCTTAAATAAAGCAGGCACATTATCATTTGGGGCTTTCAGGAAGGGATAACTTCTCAATGGGTATGTTGTAGAATGCTATTCGGGTGTGGGTTGTAAAATAAGACCTCTGAAGTTCTTTTTAAGTTCTGAGTTTGTGTCATTCTGTGATACTTTAATATCTTGCAGACTTAATACTTGTACATGTTCCAGTACTATATTGTTTCTATACCTACATTCTACATCTCTACAGTTCCTGCCTTGATCTATCAGAATGGGTAAAATATTTCAAAGTCAAATACCCTCAAAAACTAGGGTAAAGTTCATTTTTCCTCAGAGAAATTTTTTAAAGATCCTTAGAGTAACAACTCTGCCTGCTTAAACAAACAGTTTGTTTACTTAATCCAGTGCTTTCTCCTCTGACTTACTGTGTTCAGCAAAGGTATTGGCTTCATGTGGACAAGAAACATGTCTTTTCTCTTTATCCAAATTCTCTGCACACATGCTAATCTACATACAAACTGCCACATGCACAAGGCTGTTAGGAACTATAAATGATAATCAGATTACTTAAAAGAAGTCTGTTTTGACTTCTGTTTGTTGTCTATTTCGGATTATATGCATATTCATTATCATACCCAGTTATCCAACAAACTGTCATTTGCCGTTTGTTAATATTTGTTATGTTTCTTTTAGCCAGTCACTTTTCCAGTGGTTAGCTTTTCAATATACCATTCAGAAAAATGGGCTTGTTTTTCTTCTCAAAAAATAACTAAGAGGTAGGATGATTTCTGTTTATTCAAGAAGGTGTCGTATTATATCACACTACAAAATCTATCCTTAACCTTTGTGTTTCTTTCTCTATATGCGGTTATGAATATCTTGCTCAGCAGGGAGAAAACAGAGAAAGCCAGGTGTATCCACTCATTTTACACTGTAATTCTATATAAATCCCATGCTTAATTCTTCAGGTTTATGCTGGTCTTTAGAGTAGAGTAAAAGAGCAGTGTGAAAATGTTCCTAAAGCCTCAATATAAATGTTTCTCTAATCCTATTAAAGCCACAAAACAGACTCAGCTGAATGAGCAGGAAACTAAGCTAAAAAACTCTCTCTGACCTTGATACCCCTGAGGTCCTGGCACTGATCTAAGTGCTTATAATTTCACCTTTATCATGACCTGGATCAAGTGACCAAATCAAGCTCTAGGTTTCTAGTGTCTTGTCAAACCAAGTCAGAACTGTATGAAGCTCTTTTTGATGTTCTGAAGAGGATGAGTTTTCAATGATAAAACTTAAAGCAAACTAGCTGAAATACTTGATAGAGAAACAACATGTTTAGTGAAGGCAATTTTTACATTCAAAAAATCCTCTGTATAAAAGTGTTTCATGGGGCTTTGTAAAATTGTTTTCTTCCCTTTAAACATACAAAAAATCCAAGCAAAGTTCATAATGGGAAATTATTGTTTAAATTTTTCCCCAAGTCTGAAGGACAGTGGGGGAGGGGGAAGAGGGAGTATCTTAAAAAAACACATAAGGTGATACTGTGTTTTTAAAAATAGAGAAAATCAGATTGTCAAAAAGTGTTGGTGGTAACATTTAGGGCTGGGACTCTCATTAATGTGGCCCCTGGGAAAATATAAACACTCTTTCTGAAATTAAATCTCAAGTTTGTCCACATTCTTTTTTTCAGCCTTAGCCACTGGCACTTTAATTTGCAATTGAGACCTTGCATCAGATGCCAAGCTAAACACTTGGGAGCAAGAATTGTAATGGCACCCTTTTGGGTTCTAAGTCATTTTAAAACACAGAATGTGAAGTAGAACAAGGCAAAATTAGAATGGGAAAAACTCTAAGAAATGTATATTTTATGACCTTTCAAAACTAGTTATTTTGATTTTTAGATCTTATGCACAGAAGTAAATGAAGAGAAAAATATGATTTATCTCAGAAATAAACAAGAAAAAAACTAAAAGAACCCACCCCACCCCACCTTGTGCCAAGAATCAGGAGGTGGAGATGAGGACAGAGAACATTCCAGGCTGGTGAAAGTGCCCAGAGTCTAGAGATGGAATGTTTTGTTTGAGGAACAGTAAAGAGGAGAGTTACCAATTAATCATAGAGCACAGTGGTGGGACGTAGTGTGAGAAAACTGGAAAAGTGTGTAGAGGAACTGGTGGAGGTTATCAAGGACTCTGAATGTCAAACAGAATTTTGTAGTTGAGCTTGAATGTAAGGCAGTAATAGGGAGGCATTAGACCATATTGAATATGGGTGGTGGGGTGGTGACAAGGTCAGACCCCTGCTTCAGGAAAATCTGGAGGATGGGTTGAAAAGGGAAGAGATTTGAGGCAGGGACACCAATCAGAGGACTATTAGAATAATCCAAATGTGAGGTTCTGAGTAGTTGCACCAGGGTAGCAGTGTCAGAGGAAAGAAAGGATGATAAAGTTGATAGGACTTGGCAATAGATTTGACATGGGGAGATTTGAGGATGATACCTAGTATGAGAGCCTGTATGTCTGAGAGGATGGTGAAGTCCTCAACAATAACAGGGACATAAGGAAAAGAAAGAGGTTCGGTGAAAAATGAGTTCAGTAATTAGATACGTTGAATTTAAGCTATATACGCCATATTTATTTTGAGATGTCCGGTAGGTAGATGGAGATATGACTGGAGATCAAAAGAGAAATGTGGGTTGAATAAACAGATCTGAGAATCATCCAACTGGAAAGAGATGAAACTGAATCCATGAGAACTAATATGATCACCAAGCAAAACAGTACAGCAAGAAAATATGAGAGCCCAGGGCAGAGCCTAGAGAACAGTGTGCCCTTTGATCTTTTTGTGGGTAGCAGCAGGTGGAAGTACTAGTCTCCTACATTGTTGTTCATCCTTCATTCTTGAAGAGGACCAATGCCATTAGGAGTGTGATATCCTGACTTCCTGGTGAACTGGATCTGAATAAGGCAGAATTCTGTGAAGTCAACAACCTTATCCTCTCTTCCAGAGTTAATGAGTCCAGTTGCAAGACAAAGGTCAAGATGAATGGCAATGTTTCAGGATGCAATGAGTGACTTTTGCCTTTCTAAATTAAGGTCTTTCCCGGATCTCAGTTTGTTGGAGGCCACACCCATGCAATGACTAACAAGTAAGAACTGAGGAAAAGATGGCCCAATTTTCCAACCCAGGGATTTCAATGTAGGAATGGCTAACACTCGGAGTTTCTGGCCAGAACACTTATTATAGGCCCAGCCCAAGCCTCTAGGCCTCATTGAGTAGGTATTAGGCTTAGAATGAGTGTATTTCTCTGATGTGGCGGGTAAAGGAATGGCCAACAATCTTTTTCTCTCTTTCCATTTCTCTATTAGGAGTTGAGAAGCTCCACAGTCTAATGTTAAGGTAGGTCCACAGTGTGCTGACAGAAGTAATCCACTGCCATTCTCCTTTCAGGACTGTTTTGTATCTTTACTTGGATTACTTTACAAAAAACCCAAAATATTTTATAAATGCCTTTTGTTTTGAATCTAGTCATTTCTGGAAATTGAGCTCTCATTTATAACAAAGAAAAATTAAGGTTTATTTTTAAGGATTATATTGTCAGTTGATAAATGTCATTTTAGTGGCTTTAGATATTTGTACTGATAAAGAGAGACATTTCCCTGATTATCCATGTGCTACATCATTTTTATTAAACACCTCTCAGGAAAAAAAGCAGAATCATGTATTTATTTAGGTCAAGTTCAATTTGTCACAAAGCCTATTGTCCATTGCTGGAAAGACCCTAAAGATCTTTAGCAGATCAACACTGGAGACATAGTAAAATATCACTATATCACTAAGGGAAAATTTCAAGGCACAGGTCTATGTCACTCCCCTGCTGAAGAAGCACTGCTGGCTCTGTACTGTCTCTAGGATAAAATCCACTCTTCTGTTTGACGTTTAAAGACGATTATGATCTGACTCTAATCCACCTTTCCTGGCTTATGCCACATTATTTACCTTTGTGTACTTCTTTATTGCCCTTCTTACGTTCTTATATACAACATTCCATTTTCCCTCCCCATGATTTTGTAGAGGTTGTCCTTAATGTCAGGAATGTACTTCTTCACGGCCATCTCTTATAATCACAAATTTCCTTCCAAGTTCAGCTGAACTACCATCTCAGACATAAGGCCCTTCTTAATCTCACCACCCACCCCAAATCACCTCACATTTATCCTGTATACACCTATAAATGGGTCTTGCCCCTAGGACAGTCTCCCTGTTTTGTTTGACTTTACGGACTGGCTAAGTTTCCTTCTCCACCTCAACTCTCCCCAAGATAGCACGCAATCTGATACAGCCCATACAATTATAATCTTATTAGACATATTTCCACATTAGTCATGCTGTGAAAGGAGAATCTGAACAAAAGGGAAAACCCATGAAAAACAAAAAAATAGTATGTGTTGATCTGCATTCAGATTCCATAGTTCTTTCTCTGGATATGGAGAGCATTTTCTATTATGAGTCTTTTGGAACTGTCTTAGATCACTGAAGTGCTGAGAAGAACTAAGTCTGTCAAAGCTGGTCATTGCATAGTGTTGCTGTTACTGTGTTCAGTGTTCTCTTGGTTCTGCTCACTTTACTCAGTATCAGTTCATGTAAGTATTTCCAGGTTTTTCTGAAATCTGACTGCTCATCATTTCTTTTGTAACAATAGTATTCCAATAAATTTATATACCACAGTTTGTTCAGCCATTCCTAAATTGATGAGCATCCTCTCAATTTCCAAATCTTTGTCATCACAGAAAGAGCTGCTATAAATATTTTTATATATGTGGGTGCTTTTCCTTTTTAATAATCTCTTTGGAATACAGACCTAGAAGTAGTTTTGCTGGATTAAAGGGGCATGCATAATTCCATAGTACATTGGGCATATAGTTCCAAATTGCTGTCTGGAATGGTTGAATCAGTTCACAAATCTATCATTAATGTTCCAATTTTCCCACATCTTCTCCAACATTTATATTTTCCTGTTTTGTCATGTTAGTCAATCTGATAGGTGTGATGTAGTACCTTAGAGTTGTTTTGATTTGCATTTCTCTAATCAATAGTTAGTTACAACATTTTTTCATATGACTATAGATAGCCTTAACTTTTTCCTCTGAAAACTGCATGTTCACATCCTTTGACCATTTATCAAGTGAGGAATGCCTTGTATTCTTATAAATTTGACTCAGTGTTCCATATGTTTTAGAAATGAGGCCTTTCTCAGTAGAAGCAGGAGAACTCTGGGAGCTCCCCCCATAACTACCTCAAATACCTATAAAATATGACTCTAAACAAATTTTAGA
>JAQQSU010004130.1:0-14165 GCA_028627135.1 Pseudochirops cupreus | reverse complement strand
GATTTCTCATAAAGTCATTTGCTTCCATTTGCTCCACTCTAATTCTGAAGGAATTATTCTTTTCAGTGAGTTTTTGAGATTGTTTTTCCATCTGGCACATTCAACTTTTTTAGGAATTCTTCTCCTCATTGGCTTTTTCAGCCTCCTTTGCCATTTGAGTTAGTCTATTTTTTAAGATGTTATTTTCTTCAGTCAGGTTGTTGACTCTCTTAGCATGATTTTCTTGCATCATTCTGATTTCTCTCCCCAATTTTTCTTCCACTTCTCTTATTTGGTTTATAAGCTCCTTTTTAAGCTTTTAAAGCTCCTCTATGGCCTTTATCCACTTTGTATTTTTCTTGGAAGCTTTTGGTGTGGGAATTCTGACTGCATTGTCTTCCTCCCATTCCATGCTTTGGTCCTTTTTGTCCCCAAAAAAGGAATCTAAGGTTTGATTGCTGGGCTTGCTTTGCTTCCTTTGCCTGCTCATGTTGCCAGTCAATTACTTGGCTTTTGGGCTCAGTAGTAAAATTCTGCTTTCAGAGGGGATAGCTCTGTCCCAAATTGCTGAGGTTTTCACAGCTGTGGGAGCTATTAGGAGGCTGCCATTTTTTGCAGCCCCCACCAGCTTTGGCTCATTGAAACCGCACCTCAGGACGACCACCCAAGACTGCAATCTGATTCAGGCAGCTCAAGGAAAGAGTATTTAGCCTCTGAATGATTGCTTGGGCCCCCTGCAATCTGCAGACCAGGAGCTTTTGAAGCAGCCATGTGGAGGCAGCTGCAGGGCCACTGCTTCAGACTGCTGCTAGCTCTGGAGGCAGTTTGGCGGGACCATCTCCCCCAAATTTAACTGAGTTCCACTGACCTTTTCCCTTTGTCCTTGGCTCTTGTGGGTTGGTGATTCTGGAAATCGCCACAGCTGCTGACAATCCGTGCTCCTGAATGCTACAGCCATGGCTTCTCCTGGACACCCTGGGGCTGAAACTGCATGGGGCTGGGCTCTGCTTCCAGCAAGCTGTGATGACCACCTGCCATGCTGCCTTCAGTGGGAGCTTTGTTATTCCATCACTTTTGTGGAGTCTGGAGCTCTAAAATTTGTTTAGTCATATTTTATAGGTATTTGAGGTGGTATTGGGGGGAGCTCGCAGAGTTCTCCTGCTTCTACGGTGCCATCTAGAGTCATTTTTATAGGAATTTGGAGGGGATTGGGGGAAAGCTCAAGCAAGTCCCTGCTTTTACTCTGCCATCTTGGCTCCACCCCACTTATATTGCACTTTAAGGTTTACAAAATGCTTTCTTCACAATAGGGAAGAGTAGGTCTAGTATTATCCATCCCATTTTAGAAAAAGAGAAAATTGAAGATCAGTTAGATAAAGTGACTGTCTTATAGACACACAGCTAATAAATGTCAGAGCCAAGACTCAAATCTGGGTCTTTTGACTCTAAGTCCCACTCTTTCCATTATACCAACCTGAAGCTGAAATTCTGGGGTGAAGTGCATGGAAGGACTGACCATATGGGATGAGTGCTACCACCAAAATGAGAACTGAGGCTGAACCTTGGCACAGATGTGGCCAACCAAGAGGATTAGTGAAGATGCCAGCAGCCCTCCTTGTCCACTCTGGAGAAGGTCCTATCCCTTCTCCATAATACTCCTGACTTAAGTGGATCTGGGATCTCATTAAGGCAAGCACACACTCTCTCTGTCCTCTGGTACAGATCATGACACCTGATTCAAGTATTTACTAGCTCTGTAATCCTGCACAAACTATTTAACCTCTCTACCCTTCTACTTCTTCATACGTAAGATTAGGAGGTTGGACTCAATAACCTCTGAGATCCCTTTCAGCACTAAAACAATGATTCTATGAATTGTCAAAGTCTGTCAAAACCATCAGAGTACTCACTTGTGGTGCTTCAGGTAAGAACAAATAAAGCCATGAGAAGGAACCTGAGAATCATTGTCAAAGACTGAAAAGTGAAAAACCAAAACAAAACCTGGAGACGCTGGGGGAGCATGCTTGTGGGAGGGTGGGAACAAGAGCTATTTTCATCACCGTTGTTAATTTTAGGTCCTTGGTTTTTGGCCCTTCACTTTTGAAGAGGACCAATCACATTATGGGGTGATGTCTTGACTTGTCTATGAACTGAATTTAAGTGAGGTAGAGGTGCACAAGATCATTGGTCTCACTCTCACTCTTCAGACAGTGTAACTGGCATTGTATATTAATACACACACACACACACTCATGTGAGGAAATGCAGATGCCTTAGGGGAGAAATATAGTGGACAGCATTTGAGTGAGGATTAATAGAGACAGAAACAGAAATAATTGTGTTGTATTTACCAATCACCACTGTTCACAAGAAGAAACTAGATCATGAATTTGAGAAATAGACCCCAAACCTTGTATGGGAGTATGATTCTATATAGGCAATAATGAGAGCAAGGAAAAAGGATAGAACTATTACTTGGTGTGGATGAATGACGATAACAGATAAAAATGAGAAGGGTGACAGTCCTATTCAACTTCCACTTTTGCTTTCTCTTCTAAGGATAATTACCTTTGGATTGGGAAGGAGGGAACAAAAATGGTGAGCAGTAGGCAAAACTCCAAAACAAGCAAGGAGATTATTGGTCAAAAATCTTGCTGCTCTCAACAAGTTCAAGTCACCAGGACTGGACTAATTATATTTTAGAATCCTGAAAGAAATGGTAGATGTGATTCTCTGCTATGGTTGGTAATCTTTGGATGATCTTACAGAATGGGAATAGAGAAGAGCATCTACTGTATCTCTCTTTTAAAAAATGAGAAGCCTGAAAACTATTGACTGGTGAGTTATATATCTATTCCTGGCAAAATTCTTGAACACATTATTCAGGAAATATTTTGTAAGTGCTTAGAAATAGTGGTTACTAAGGCCAGCATGACTTTGTCAACAGCAGATCATGCCAAATTATCCTCATTGACTTTTTTTTCTTTTGACTTGGTATCTAGCCTGGTAGATCAAGGGAATGATGCCGACACAATATGTTTAGATTTTGTAATGCATGTGACGAAAATCTTTCATATTATGCTAGGCTAGGGGAAAAGATGGACAGATATAGTCTAAGTAAGGGCACTGTCAGATGGACTTGAAACTGATCGAATGACCAGAGTTATAGGCTAGATGATAATAGTATGGTTAGGGGGATTTGAAACTGATTGAATGATAAAATACAAAGAGTAGTGGGATAATATAGTGAGATACAGGCTAGATAACAGTAAGATTAGGTAGATTTGAAACTGATTGAATGACCAGCTCTAGGGAAAAGAGATAAGTAATGGGATATGGTTTAAAGATATAGGCTAGTTAATAGTGTGGTTGGGTAGATTTGAAACTGATTGCATGACCAGTCCCAGAGAGTAGACCTTTGTGATTTCTACACAAAATTGGAGACATGTCTCTAGTGGAATGGCCCAGGGAACTCTCTTGTGCTTCTCAACATTTTTATGTGTGACTTTGGGGAAGGCATAGAGGGAATGCTTTTTAAATCTGTAGATGAAATGAAGATTGGAGGGATAATCAACATGCTAGATGAAAGAGTATAATTCAAAAAGATTACAATAGTGTGATTGAGTTGAATTAAATAAGATGAAATATAATGGGGTCAAACATAAAGTTCTATACTTGGGTTCAAACAATCCATTTCACAAGTATAGCAGTATACACACACACACACACACATACACACACACACACACACAAACTATGCTCATTAAAATCAGAGAATCATAGACTTTTAGATCTGGAAGAGACCTCAGCCATCATCTCATCCAACTTACTCATTTTACAGAGGTAGAAATTGCAGTAAAAGTATAAATATTTAAGAAAATTTAAATCTCGAAGTTTGCATAAAAAATCAAAGGACAGATACAATCTGGAACAAGCATCTCATTATAAGGCCATTGGATTTAGAGGTAGAAGGGAATCTTAAGAGACCAGTCTTGTCCCACATCCCCATCCTGTAGATTTAGAAACTAAAGTTAAGAAAGATTAAGGGGCTCAGCCATAGAGGTGGTAAGTTGAAGAGGCAAAATTTGTTTCTTCCTTTAGTCCCTCTCTCGAGCTAACCTTAATGGTTTAACCTAACCCTGCTTTTCTGGTAAAAAGAGAAATACTGAAGTTTCATTTTCATGTTGAAGAATTTGAAATATACCAGGCCATAAGCCTGGATCTGGTTTCTGCCTCATCTGTCTGCTGCACCCACTTTGTTTTAGCTATTAATTTAACTGCCTTATCGGAGAGAAAGTGTTAAGTGCTTTCTTAGCACTTCTGAGTCTCTAAGTTCTGTACTCTAATGGGTTTCTCTGACTTTTTTTTTTGTACGGGGTTCAATTTGCTTTCAACACCTCTGAAAGACTGTTTTTGGCCTTCTATGTCACAGCCCTTGAGTGTTCTTTTCCTCAGCATAGTTGAGAAAAATTAAGGAGACAGCATAGTGCCCATATCCAAGCGTGCTTCTCTTGTAACAATCTTTTCCAGGTCAGGGGGGCTCTTCTTTTCCTTCCTTTCTGGGTTAAAGTTAAACTATAATTACCTCGGCTACCTAGAATTTTTGGACACAGATATCCTTTTACTTGAATCTTCCTAATGGCTTAATGTTTATTCCACAAATACCAAATTGCTTTTTAAACAAAAATGTTATTATCTCTACAATTTTGGAGATTTTCCTAAAAAGTATTACAATATACCCTGTTTTTTTTTAAATGGGGCATGCTGAATATAAGCTTTTCTTGATGATTTGGGGTCATGATAAAAATGGAGACTATTGAGGTTCATAGAGCATTTTGTCTGGGCATTTCATGTACCTAGACTTGGGACCTTTTAAAATTCTCAATCTGCTTTTTATGGTTTTTCTTTACCTTTCTATTATATTGGAGGATGTCACTTCTTACTGCTATCATTCTAACTGTTTATAGTGGTAGTAGCCTTTCTCTTCTCAAAACTAGTGAATTGCTTTTAGTTTGTTATATAAGCTGGAAAACTCTACTATCAAGTCTCTTAAAGTTGATTATAAAATAAATGTAAGTAGGTTTTCAGTGAAGGACTCTAGGACTCTTTTATCAGTAAAATGCATGGGCTTTATGACAGCTGTTCTGCTTGAATGGCTTTTGTTCTTCTTTCTTAATCCTTAGCTTCCTGGGGGTGTTACTGGACAAGTGACCTCCAGCTAACTGTCATGCCTGATTAATGAAAATGAGTCTCATTTTTTCTATCTGTAAGCTAGGAATATATTTGCAGCCTTCATGTTTATTATTTGAAAAATATGTTTTATAGAAGATAAAATTTTTAAATTTTGTGAAAGAGTGGGAGCTTGTTGGCTGCAGGGATTTAGGTATTCATTCACCTTCCTTCTGGCACCACCAGGCAAACCACTTACTTTTTTGAGGGAGAAGGAAAATTTGAGGAATAAAAGTAGAAGTTTAAAAAATATGACCCTTAATAACTACAGGACATATGGCTGTTCACTGAATGAAGATGGAAAATGAAAAAGGAGAATTTGTTTGCTTTACAACATGGGCAGTTTTAACTGTTGAGCTATAAATAGTCATTTGCTTCAGACTTGTGGAAGTAGGACTATTTCTCCACGTTGCTACTTGGATACCCATTGTTCAGGAGCGTGGCTTTTGATTATGTGATTTTGATGGCAAAGTCTCTATCTCAAGCAAAGTCTAGGATGAAAAGCAAATCTCCAACTCCCAAGAGAAAAGTAGCAATGAGATTCAAGCTCTATTTCTCATGATGAGCACCCTGGATAAAAACAAAGTTTTGAGGCCACCACTGATGTGTGCCATTAGCGAGCATGGAGGAAAGGAGACCAGCATCACTGGAAGGTTTAGATCAAGAGTAGCCTCAGTGCCCTCTGATCTAAGGATGAGAACACTGGCTTCAAAAGTTACCTGGAAAATAATCAGAGGGTGATGAACTGAGTTCTCTTCACTTTTCTATTTTGTTATAAGTTGGTCTCATAACTTTAAAAGTCCTACTTGTACCTTCATAATTCTAAAGATATCTGCTAGATGGTGTGGCTAATTTGTAAATCCACTGAATGCAGTGAGTAAAATAGGCTATTAGATAGGGAAAGAATGAAGGACACAAGCATTTATTAAGTGCCTATTGGGTGCCAGAAACTTTACAAATATTATCTCATTTTATCCTCCCAACAACCCTAGGTTGTTATCCCCATTTTTTAGTGGAGGCAGGTGTTAAGTGACTTGTCCTGGGTTACGCAGCTAATAAGTTTCCTGAGGTCAGATTTGAACTCAAAGTTTCTTGATTCCAGATCCAGTGCTAAGTCACCACGTCACTTAGATACCTGGGCTGTTCTGTTTAGCTCTGGGAGAGAATGAGGAGAACTCCCGAGCACTGTTCATGGAAAACTAGAATGGATAGAGTTTTACTTTCTTGGGAAGCAAGAGGGTTTCACTACATTCTTGTGGTCTCAGAACACCTAGAAAGATTAGTGGATAATGGGAAGGGATAGGACATCTCTGGCTTGGAAACAAAACTGGATAAGGAGCTAGCAGAAGGTGACTGGATACTAGAGCAAAAAGGCTTGAGAAGTTGAGACCATGTTGAACTTGGTGATTTTAAAGAGAAGAAGCAATAAAACCTCAGAATTAGAAGGAACCTTAGGACTTAATGGGTCCAATCTTTTGTTCAATCTCCTCTGTTACATCTCTGGTTAACTCACTATATTGTTGTGTGTGTGAGAGTGTGTGTGTGTGTGTGTGTGTGTGTGTGTAGTGAAACTCACTATATCTTTTGTTTTGTTTGTTTTTTGGATGGGGAAAGGTAGGGCAATTGGAGTTAAGTGACTTGCCCAAGGTCATATGGCTAGTTTTTGTGTTAAGAGTATGAGGCCGGATTTGAACTCAGGTCCTCCTGACTCCAGGGCCACCTAGCTGCCCCCTGAAACTTGCTGTATCTTGAGGCTGTACATTCCCTAGGTGGTTCAATGACCTGTTATTATGAATATTGAATAATATAAGAGCTTTATGTATTTGTCAGATATCATTATTACTTTGCTTGCAACAGTAGCCTTTCCATAGAGTAGACATAGAATTTACAGCAGCAAATGACTATAGTAATCTTGTGTTTGACAAGTGTCAAGACTTAAGTTTTGGGGATAAGAATTCACCATTATTTGGTAATAAGCTGTTAAAACTGGAAAGCAGTCTGGCAGAAGTTGAGCATGTACCAAAATCTTATACCATTTACCAAGATAAAGTCAAAATGGATACATGATCTAGATGTAAAGAGAGATACTAGAAGAAAATTAGAAGAGCACGGAACATACTACCTATCAGTTTATGGATAGGTGAGCAATTTATGAGTAAACAAGAGATAGAAGCAGTGTGAAGAATAAGACTGATTATTTCAATTACCTAGTCAAGGTCAATTGAAAGATAAATCAGCATTTTTTTTTACTTAAACAAGAATATAACTCTTTATTAAGACTTCCTAGACATAAACATTAACCAGTGTTATTAACCATTATATGTAAAACAACATCCAATGGGAGCAAAAGCTAAAGAAATAAATACAGGCATGATTTAATACCCTTTTCACTAAATTTTGGTAATATCAATAACCTACTTATCTAATCTGAGTTTTCTGTTCTAGCTTGAGTTGAAGGTTTCCATATTCCATACACTCATCTTGACTCATCTTAGTATCAAATCTTTCCAGTGTGTAATTGGTCTTTTGGGCTTTGGATGAATCTAGTGACAAAAACACTTAGTGGTAGGTTTTCTCATTTGCCAACAGCTTCCCTGTGGCACAACCTCACAACCACAAGTGGTCTGTAAGTACTTCAATTTAGGGAGCCATTTCTGTGAGGGCCCTTTTCAATAGCTTGATTTTGAATTAATTTCTTACACAGTTTTCTTCTCAAAGATTTCTTTCTTGTAGAACTCAGAAAAGTAGAACAAAAAATGCTTGTTCAAGATTGAGGAGACCTTGAATCTATTTCCAATCCTGTCCCCTGTTTAGCTCTGTCACCTTGGGTAAATCATTGATCTTTTCTGAACCAGATTTGCCTTATTTATAAGATGGTGATAGTAAAACTTGCCCTGTCTCACTTCACAAAGCTATTGTGAAACTCAAATGAGATAGTGAAAGTGCTTTTTAAAATGTAAAAACTGCCCAAACTGTGTGCTATTATTGTAGCCCTATGCCAGCACTGCGACTTCCCTGTGAATTTTTCTCCCAACGATCAGAAGGGAGGACTTTTTTTTCTTTCCATTTTCTTCAAGAAAAAAGAAAGCTCTTTCCCTTTCAACTTTAGTTCTTTGCCCTTTGAAGCCAGGGCCTGTGTTCTCAAGATTTGTATTAAGCCCTCCCTTAGCAACCAAGAAACATACAGGATTATCTAAAATTTATTTGTGGCACAGCTAAGTTATACAATTTTAGGGATCCAGAAAGGACCATTTAAAAACCATATTTTTACAAAACTTAAAAAGTTTTAAAATGGAGTTGTAAAATGTTTTTTTCACTGCTAGAGTTTATTAGAGAATTACTCAAATTCAGTTGGTTTAATTAAATCAATTGGTTTGTTCTTTTTAAAAGCCTTGGAAATCTGTGGTCATAATGCTCGTTCCCAAGTCAATATGCCAGGTAGCTTGGACTTATGTAGATGCCAAGGACAATTTACTAAAAGGTAACATTTAACCCTTAAATTGCTGGAACAACAATGCCACTGTTGTGGAAAAGTAAGAATTCTGTGGTACATAGCATATGGATATTTTTGTTTAAGATGAGACATTAGAATCATGGACGCTGAACAGAGATCTGAATAGTCATCTAGGCCCATGTCTTACAGGGAACTAAGATCAAAATCCTTCCTAAATGACAATATTTTCAACAGAAAAATAAATTGTGATGTCATAAGCTAACTTAACAAATGCCACTTTTTCTTTAAGTCCTTATTTAGAAGACACCATGTGTTCATCGATTTATTGGATTCATGTCAAGGTTTTTCAGACCTCTTATCCTTGCTTCCTGTACCTGGTGCTCTTGATCAGACCAGTCTTGGGGCTTTGGAATCACTTGTCTCAACACTTCCTGAGAGCTCTGGTTATCAGGAGAATGTCTGAGATGTCAGGGCTTGAGGGGATGAGATTTACTTTCTTGACTTGTAATATATTACATTTCATGCCAGAATAACAGAGCTTTGGAGGAATAGGGATAAAGATTGGGACCAGATCGATGATTTCATTGAGATAGGGCAAACTTAAAAAGAACCATACATCAGGATCCCTGTGGGCTACACTTGGGCTTAGAAAACCACATATGAACATTATTAGTGTTCTATTATATTTTTAGTTATTTTGTTACCTTTTTTCAATTATATTTTAATCTGGTTTGGACCCAAGTTGGGAATATTGTGGTCTGTGGGCCACTTGACTCCTCTGATATAGGGAACTCTCAGGTAAGGAATCAGTTAATGTTGCTCTTGAAATGTGATGCCCAGGAAAGAACACAATTTTCAAAATAGAGTTTGATCAGTAAAGGCATGGGGAGTCTTATCTCTCTTCTATTGGATGCTAAACTTCCAATAATGCAGCTTAATATTTCATTAGCTTTTTCAGTATTCATACTCAAGTCCCCATTTTTTATTGTATTTGTGGCCAGTTAAAACAACCTGGTCTTTTAAAATGACTTAGTATTAAATGATTTTTTTTTCCATTCTGTGTATATACAGTTAATTTTTGAGTCAAAATAAAGAACTTTACATTTTATCCTTGTTAAGTTTCATCTTACAGATTTGATTCATCATTCTAGTTTCGAGATTAAAAAATAATGCTATTACACAAAATAAAAAGCTATCTTTCCTAGCTTTGTCTTAAATACACATTTAACAAGCAAGTCTTTATTAAGGTCAGCAAGTATGCTTCTGGCCCAGTTTGTTAGTGTAGGCTTTAGGAAAGTATTGGCCGTCTCCTCTATCTTGTTGGGTGACCAATTACTAAAGTAACATTATTTCTGTTTCTTTCCTCTTTTCTCCCTACCCAAATGTTCTCTACCATGTACCTACCTCCAAGGTATATTCCTTGTGTTCTGTTAGATCCACTTCCTTTGCAAATGTGTACCTTTGTGTGATTATTCTACTCTGAACATCGGTATATAATCTAAAATCCTAATTCTTCTCTCCCCCAATTTCATTCCCAATTATTCCCTATTATACTGAGTTCCTTTCCACTTATGATTCTCTTCTCTATATCATACCTATTGTCCTTAATGGTCTCTAGTTAGCCCTCCCTATTCCCCATGATGGTATTGAAGTTCTCTTGTTCAGATTAGCAATGTTCCTGCCAAAAATGTCCTTTCCATTCCTTATGAGCTATGTTATAGCTTTAACTATGCTTTGGAAATTCTGATCAGATAAAAATTCTGAAGACTGAGCTTGCATACTAGCCTTTAAAAGGAAAACTTATCCCATAGTCAACACTCTTCATTGGAGATGGCTGGGGACTTACTTTCCCTTTCATTCAGAGGGAACTGTAGAAAATCTCTTACTCAGCATGAGGTTACTGTTCAGAAGGATTCACTTTGATTTTATGCAACAGGGTGATAACTTTACTTCTGAATAGATGGCATGGAACTATGATGATGAAACATTCTCTTCCATATCTCTCCTCTGCTTCCCCTCCTTCTCCCACCTGCCATTTCCCCAAATCAGTTCCCCAGTGATCCCTGGCCTTCTGATGCCCTGTTCTGCCTTCTTCAGGTTCTTGTGATAGTTTGGTGTCTACCTCTGGCCTCTAGGTTAATGTAGATGTGGAGAATAGGGAGAGTTCAGAAGAGACCAGCAAAAATGCTTGAAGAATTAAAAAATGAATTCATGAGTCAATAAAAAGTAGCTTTAATACCTACTGTGTGTCTCATGATGTGCAAGGTAGTAGAAAGGCAAATTAAAGAAGCTTGGCTTTTTAAATCATGGATAATAGCAGGTAGGGAGGAGGGTTGCCTAATGATAACATGTAGTTACTTGAAAGATGATTCTATTAAAAATTTTTTTTTTTGCTTTTTGGAGGGGGTAAGGTAGGGCAGCTGGGGTTAAGTGACTTGCCCAAGGTCACATGGCTAATTTTGTGTTAAGTGTCTGAGGCCAGACTTGAACTCAGGTCCTCCTGACTCCAGGGCCGGTGCTCCATTCACTGCACCACCTTGCCACCCCCAGAGTTGAGAGATTATTCTTAAAGAAGATGGTGATGAATATCTTGATTGATGAAAAATCTTAACTGAGGAAAATTATGATGACTCAAGCTTAGTATTAGGGGGTGGGATGCAAATTCACACTAAAGAAGAATCTTCTAATACTTGGGACTGATTAAACCAGAAGTGAGTCCCCACGATTACAATAATCTGACACTTGGTTCTGCTGCCTCTGAGAGATCTGTCTAAGAGAATACTCCAAGAATGTTACCCTTGTTCTAATGCTTTTGCTTCTTGAACAACCCAAGGTTTCCGTCAATTTGATGGTCACACAGAGCCAGAGCAGGCTCATGCTCTTCCATTTACAGATGAAAGTTTTGTTAATTTCCCCAAACATACAAATGAAATGACAATTTACTTACGCAACAGAATACTTTTGCAGCCATATTCTGATCGAACTGGCCAAGAATGATCCGAACGTCATTGCTCTGTGGACAGAAGGACACACGGGTGAAAGAGGGTGGGGACTGTCATAAGCATGCAAAGACCAAATCTTTATATTGGACATGCACAAAACCAGGGCCCACGTACACAGCTTTCCCAAGTGTAAAAAGTCAGGGGAGCAGAGACCATCTACTCCAGCTCAGTGCACATTCTCCTGGCCCTCTTCTTGGCTGACTGGCTTGGCTGACAGCTACACCCTGTTTCATAATAAGGTGTTCTATCTCCTAGTCCTAGGTGAGACAGCCTTTTCTGAAGGGAACATCATTTTCTTGGGCATCTCTCCTGAACCTACTTTCTGAAGATATCCTTCCATTTGTTCCCTCTTCTCCCCTCTTCCCTTTATTTTAAAGATGAATCTATAAACAGTACTGCCCTCAACTTTTGTATTTAATTAGAGGCATGTGGTAATAGTAAACTCAGGCTTATGCTTTTCCTATTCCCTTTCCTATATCTTCCTTTCCTTCTTCTCTCTTTTCTACTCCTACTCCTGGTTCTTTCGACTCCTACCCCTGGTTCTATCACTTTTCATTTATGTTCTCTTTATGCCTGTCATATTTCTTTCTGTTTCTATCAGCTTCTGTTTCTGACCCATTCCAACTTTTTCTCTTGTTGCATCTTCCCACCTGAGGCAGAGTCAGGACAAAGTGAGTGTTCTTTAAGTGCCTCCTCTTCCTGTTCCTTCCTTTATCCTTGTTGAATTGGATGTATTCCTTTACCAATCTCTCCCTCTCCCTCTCTCTCTCCCTCTCCCCCCTATCTCTCTGTCTCTCTCTCTCTGTTCATGTTTCTGTCTCTCTCTGTATTTGTGTGTGTTCTACTCCCCTTTTACCAGTTTGGAGCCCCTTAGTCAATTCCTAATTCCCTAATAACTTGCATTTATATAGAGCTTTATTTTAAATTATTTTCATGTACATTATCATTGTTTAAAATTTTGTTTATTTTTATGCTGAAGTTCACAAACCCTAAATAAACGGGCATTTCTATGTTCATAGTTGGAACAGAAAAAGAAGATTGTACATTTTCATGTATACTAACATACTTTATCCTTACAATAATACTGTGGGATAGTCAGGGCAGACAGTTAATATCCCCATTTTACAGCTACAGAAGCTGAGAATCAGAGACTTGAAGTATCTTGCCTAAGGACACAGATCTAGTTAACATCTGAGGCCTTCTAACTCCCAATCCAATATTCTGTCTACTGTATCACCCTCCCAGGCCAGCACTGGGATCCATCATTCCAAGAAGTCTCTTGCTAGAACTTTTGAATAGGAACCAAAGTTAGCTCATGCATTAGGAAGGGAGCAGTTTAAACAAAAACCCTTTTTTAAAAGACATATTTTAGATCCCTTCATAGTTGGAAAGTGCTAAGTGGGAAGTCATTTTACATGTTCAAATAATTTAATAATATAAAAAGGGACTAAATTTCCAAAATCATCTTTGGGTAGTGCAAACTGGGAAGAAAATGACTCTAAAACGATTTTTAAAAATCTTAATGGAGAACCTAGAGAGGCGTTTCTTTGTTATCTCCATGACTGTAATGCTATAAAATATTTCAAGCCATTTCTATTTTTTCATTACCATATAGCACATCTTATGCAGCACTTGCATCGTCGTGATTTCAGTAATGCCCCATTAAGTTTTTTGTTCCTTTTAGATCTTCTTTGCCGTCAATAGCAGTTCTTACTGAACTATTGTAAATAGCCCTATTAGCTTAGAAAACTTGTAGGACAGCAATTCCAAAACTGGTTTGGCCATGTAATTTTTTGGGGTTCGGGATCTATTGACAGAATTCATTAATTCTATTCCAAGTACCCGGGGGCCATGGAATTGCTCTGAGATAAAAGAGAGGCAGAAACATTTTGGAGCAAAATAGAAGAAACTTCAGCTCATTTTCATGTCCCTTCCCAAAGTTACATTTCATAAATAGTTTTTGACACGTACACTGAGCAGAGCTGGCAATTTTTATACCCACAGCAAGAGGTAGGAAATGTGTTTGGGAGGGGAAGTCCGTGGTTCTCCACATGGTTGCTTCTCAGATGGGAAGACGACATTATGAGGCTAGACCAGGGAGAAATTAACCTGGGGTGCAGTCAGGAAGGGTTGCTGCCTATTTGAACTAATAATTCTTGTTTATTAGGTGCTAAGCTTAGTTATTTCTATCTGCTGAAAGGTTACAAATGCTCTAAATTTCAGTGCAAAGCTCTGATTACCCAACCCGCATTTTGACCTTCATATATAATTTTACCTTCCTCAAAAGCATAACTCTAAAGACTTGTGGAAGTGACGGGGGTTCTAACAGGGTATTTTAATGTAGTTAGAGGTCTTATAGATCCTACTAAGCTGGAAAGGTTTTGAGTATGGGCCTGGTGGCAGGCTTTCTCATCAGAATCTTACAGAGTCTGTCTACTATGGCATGGAGAGGCTGTGATCCACAATAGTAGAAGGGCTATCTATAATGATGAGAGAAAAAT
>JAQQSU010000413.1:0-24746 GCA_028627135.1 Pseudochirops cupreus | reverse complement strand
ACTCAAAAAAATTTAATAAAGAATTTAATTTAAAAAAAAAAAAGAAATACATAATCTCTAAAGTCTCCTCCTTTGAGAAAGGAACTAAGAAGAAGATTCATCATGATACTGAAGTGATTTGAAAAGAGGAATTACAAAGACGGCATTCATAATGGGTGGCTTCCTCTTTTTTTTGTTAATTATGAGGCAAAGTATTCTGCTAAGAAGGAATGGGAAGGTGACAGCATAGGTGGATTGATAACAAAAGAGTTAGTTTGGAATAGTTGTTGTGGGAAGAGTGATAGAGATACAATCTTTTCAAGTTGCTAATAAATACTTCTGGAATCTATATCATAAACTCATATGATAGTTTAAAAGTCTAGGCAAATTGATGTCAGTAATTGCGTTCTTAAAATAAAAACTGATTTTGACTGCAGCAAAACAGAAACAGACCATCTTATAAGATCAACTACACTGAATGTGGAGAGCATTTTCCATATTGAGTCTTTTGGAGTTGTCTTACATCCTTGCATTGCTGAGAAGAGCTAAGTTTATCAAAGTTGGTCATCTCACATTGTGGCTGTTACTGTGTACATTGTTCTCCTGGTTATGCTCTCTTCACTCAGCATCAGTTGATGTAAGTCTTTCCCAGTTTTTCTGAAGTTTGCCTGTTCATCATTTCTTATTGGACAATAATATTATTACATCACATTCATATACCACAACTTGTTTAGCCATTCCCCAAGTGACGAACATCCCAAGAAGACAGTCTTTTAACTGATTAGATTACAATGCTGACACCTCATATTGATTTCAGCCAATGAGTCCCTGTGATCCCCATAGTTTTGACTATTTAATTCAAGTGGAGAATCAGAAGCCTTTTAGAATCATAGTAAAATTGCATCTTCTTTTCTTATTGGGTGATATGCAGTGTTTCAGTTTAGATAACTTAATATTAAGCAAGGTGTTCATCTATACCTTGAGGATACAAAGAATTCATAGAGTCACAATAATGAAGTCCATAGTTTCCAAAGAACTAAATGGAAACTCAGGTAGGAGTCTGCCTAGAGGTTTTGGCTCTTGTACAATACATTCATGGGCAGAGTATACAAAGTGAAAAGCAAGGTAGAGCTGAAGGAGTGCTGGATTTGAAGTCATATGATCTAGGTTTGGCACTTGGCTTTACCCTTTACTTCCAATGTAATGTTAGATAGGCCAACATACCTGGGACTTAATTTCCTCATACACAAAAATGATGGGGTTGGACTAGATGAGCTCAAAGGTACTTTCTCATTCTATGATTCTATGATCATAGTAGGATGAATTATCTAGGTCTACTAGTGAACACAGCATGTTATTAAATAAATCTGACCTGGCCACCTCTTAAGGTAACTGCATCAGTTGCCAGAATATATTACCTTCATCAAACTCCAGGGAACGCAAATTCTCCTGAGGTGGGTCACTCGCCATTTGGTTCATATTGAGTCCTCTCTAGTACAGAAGCTATATATTAAGTCTGGTATAATAAAAAAAATATCTTCCTACCCTCCTCCAAAGTGTTGTCAAAAATGTCCCTTATTTTTAATTTATTAATTTGTTTGTTTTCCTTTTTTTCTTGTTGTTTTAAAATTAAAAACCTGAATGATGGCAACACACAATATTTCAATGAACAAAGAATAGTAAAAGAATATTACATATGAAATAACAAATACCTATTTTATTCAGTTTATTTTATTAGATGTCAGAACAATTTAGTTCCAAGACTGTCCTTTCTGACTATTTCTTTCTGACTTTCCTTCTCCCGTATATTTTAAAATGTTTTATTGATGCTAGTGTCAATCAACTTTTTTTAGCACCACCATCATTGCTCACCTCTCACCTCTTAATTCTTCCTACCCTTTGGTTCAACTAAGATTGACATCTCAAATTATTTTCCTTGCATTCTAAAACCAACAATCCTATTAGGAAACAACCATTCAGTACTAACACAGTGTACAGTACTACATTATAAAATTAAATACATTCCAGTTACTGATCACATATCCCACCCAGAGTATTTCATATAAGAATAATAATAATACTCACCTCTTAGGGTTGTTGTGAAGATGAAATGAGATCATATATATAAAAGCTTTCTTTATAAACTTTAAAGCACCATATAAATTCTAATTATTTCTGTTATGATGATTATAAAACACAGAAAAGTTTCACACATAATTCAACACATTAGTCTCATGATGTCATTAGTCCTCTTTGAGAATGAAGGACAAACAACAACATTGATCATTTCCAATAGTAGACCCCTTAATGTGGGATAAAATGAACTCCGTGTAGTTCACAGTATCCTACCATTATATAATTCTGGAATGGGTTCTATTTGAGTTTTTAGTGCACCAAGAACTACAAAACTGGCAAGGTGGGTTTTGTTTGTTTTATTTTCATACTGTGCCTTATAGCTATAAATAGTGATCATTGAATAGATTACTCTCCTCTTTGGCTAGGATACATGATTCTGGGAATAAAGGGGTAAAGAATAAAACAAAGATCATGTTAGCTATTGTAGATGTTAGTGAATCACAAACTCACAAAAAAACCAATGATCATATCCATCACCTCTAAGACACCCACTCTACTTATTCATGCACCTTCTATTAGCTCCCTAGCTGCAGAGCTCTCCCACACCATGTAACGTGGATAGTTATGTAGGTTTCTGGTGTTATAGGGTTTGTTCTCTCCAATCACCTAGCAAGAGAAAGTAGGTTGGAAGTAGTATATAGGGTGTGGGATTGATCCCAGATGGTGTTCACTCTATATTGTGTTTATTATTGGGAATAGTTCTGTGCAATATATTTTTTTATCTCTGCCATTCTAGCCCCACATTCTATATAACCCAGAACTTTCAGTTATGCCTTTGGCAATGGCATGTGCATGAATCAGTGTCAACATGTGCCACCTCCCAAGTCTCATCCCTGACATGTGTTTCTGAAGTGTGACTCACTTCAAGCTCAGTCTCTTTGGATGATTTATTTTCCTCTTTATGTCACATCACCAAACCAGTCATTATATGGAAGGCAGGAGAAAAATGTTCCCCCCTGGGCCATCAACAGAGACTACTCACTCTGGTTTGTTTTAAATTCCATGGAGAATCTGGTGCACTGACTAATAAATTGGAACCCCTGAGGTTAACTCCCATGAGGTACCATATCTTGAACTACATTTGAACTCTCATCATGAATTATCTTTCTAGTTACAATGGACTGAGACAAGTTTGTAGACATTGAAGATGAAGTCGCATATCACTGTTAATGTAACAGTCTAGGATTGGGACTGTTAGTCTTGCAAAATAAAAAAAAAGATGAGTGAATCATATCAGATTTTTTGAGAGATTATAGTATTTGTGGGGATATTGAAATTTGTGGGAATAACTGTATTTGTGGGGTGACCATGAGTATGCTCTATATTTAGTAAAGATTTTGGGGAGAAACTGATGTGGTGTATCATTTTAATAATTATAAAGAATTGTGTACATTGGTGGACAACTGAGGAGTAAGATAGACCCCTAATAAAGATAGCTATGGAGGGTGGCTAGGTGGCATACTGAATAGAGCACCAGCTCTGGAGTCAGAAGAACCTGAGTTCAAATCCAGCCTCAGACACTTAACATAAAATTAGCCATGTGACCTTGGGCAAGTCACTTAATCCCAACTGCCCTTCAAAATAGAAAAACCCTCCATAGCTAAGGTGTCTTTGTAAAGGAATGAGGAAGAAAAAGGCAGATATAAAGATAGCCTATGGCATTAAACTAATATGAGTATGCTAAGCCTTTCTTTGGGCAGGTGATGGAGGGGGCAACTAAGTGGAGCATTGGATAGAACCTGAGCCCAAAGTTAGAAAGACTCAGCTTCCTGAGATCAAATCTGGCCTCAGACAATTACTAGCTATGTGACCATAGGCAAATCACTTAACCCTGTTTGTCCCAGTTTCCTCGTCTGTGAAATAAGCTGAAAGGAAGTGGCAAACCGCTACAATATCTTGGCCAAGAAAACCCCTAAAAAGGGATCATGAAGAATTGGACATGACAGAAAATGACTGAGCAACAACAACAGAGGACAGTAAGGATAATGATAAATAATAATGAATGAAAGTTGAAGAGAGGCAGATTCTGATTGAATATAAAGATTATCCTCACAAATAAAGCCATGCAAAAGTAGAATAGGCTGCCTGAGGAGCTAAAGCATTTACCCTTTCTAGAAGGCTAGATGACCACTTATTGTAGATGTTGTAGAGAAATGGACAAGATAGTCTGTGAGGTTGCATCCAACTCAGAGATTCTGTGATTCTGTATATGGCGTGTGATGCATATGTAAGCACCTTGAGGATAGGGACTGTTTAATTCTTCTCTTTGGCATACCAGTACCTAGAACATAATAGGTCCTTCTTTTTTTCTCCCTGACTTCATTTGAGTTAGCAGGCAATATCTGTTATCAGTCTTTGCTTGGGGATGACCCCAAACACCTACTCTTTCCATCTAGGTCAACTTGGAGCTATGAATACATTGCCCTGATGGTTTTTTCCTGTCCTGTGTGTCTGTTCTTTTCTGCCTTATGTGAAAGAGCATTAGAAATGAAAAGTAGGGGCAATTAGGTGGCACAGTGCATAGAGCACCTGCCCTGGAGTCAGGAGTAACTGAATTCAAATCCGGCCTCCGACACTTAACACTTACTAGCCATGTGACCTTGGGCAAGTCACTTAACCCCAACTGCCCTGTCTTCCTCCCTCCAAAAAGCAAAAAAAAAAGAAAGGAAGAAAGGAAGAAAGAGAGAAAGAAAGAAAGAAAAAAAGAAAGAAAGAAGGAAGTAAGGAAGAAAGAAAGAAAGAGACAGACAGAAAGAAAGAAACAAAGAAAAAAAGAAAGAAAGAAAGAAAGAAAGAAAGAAAGAAAGAAAGAAAGAAAGAAATGAAAAGTATCACACTGGGCCTTGTGAGCTTCACAAAGGTCTAAGAGCTAGATTCCATGCCATTTATTTTTTTCTGGTAGCCAAGACTACAAGAAATAGCCTTTGGGATCTATCCCAGGAAGTATGCTGGAACTGGCAAACAAGATGCTATTTCCTTGAGCAATTTCATCCCATGGTTATGCTATATTTAGAACCAAATTTTATGAGGGGATTGTTTTGTAGCAAGCACTTTAAATTTTAAACCACTTCCCCCAGTGAGCAAAGTAGTATAAAGGACAGTGTGCCCCAGTTTGTGAGGATATTTTGCTGTATCTTCTAAGTAAATAATTGTTTAAATTGATGCTGGGGCACTAATCAATTCTACTGATGACATTAGAGAGATATTAAATGGTGCTTGTGATTGATATTGGAGAAAATACACCAGAGGGACTCTCAAACTGATAGTGTTGAAAATATACCCTCCATCTCTTAGTGAGTCTTGCTTTGTGCAACTAAACACTTCAGTTCAAATGTGAGTATAAGTATCATGACCCAGAACTTATAAAGGCTGCACACACAAGACAGAAAAGTTAGGAAGCCATTTTGGGAGCTGCCAAACCACTGCTCCAATCTGGATGTGTTTTTTGTGTGTGTGTGTGGAGGGGCAATTGAGGTTAAGTGACTTGCCCAAGGTCACGCGGATTGTGTTAAGTGTCTGAGGCTGAATTTGAACTCAGATCCTCCTGACTCCAGGGCCAGTGCTCTAATCAGTGTGCCACCTAGCCGCCCCTGATGTGTTCTTGAAGGAAGAGAGTATTTTTGCCATTTCCAGATTACTATAAAAAATATCCTTTAATAAATTTAATTTGGACCATTTAGGTATCAAATAAATTCTTGTTTCTTGAATGATATCATTAACGAGAGAGAAGAATGCTTTGGATAAATAAACTATCAATGATTATAGAGTATATTATGCTACTGAAGTGTTTTACATTTGGGTTGGTTTGTATTGCCTGAGAAAGCTATCCCACAAGTACTCTACAGCTTGAAATGTCTCACCCAATGTAGAAAATGTAAAATTGAAAAGTGATATTGTTTTCCCTAGGAATATCATAACTTTCACCAAATTACAAAATCTTCCTGGGTGCAAGGTTCTTTGGCTATATCAAGAAGGTACTGAATTTGATGACCCATAAATTTTCTTTCAGCTCTAAATTTGCAATTCAATGATGCTTTGAACTCAACTTTCTAATGCCCACAATTATGTGTTGATGTGGTTTGTGACCTTGCAATACTCATTGATCCCCCCCCCACCCAAAGGACTTGTATATACCAAATATTTTGTATTATAGCTAAACTAGAAATTAAGGGAATGCCCACTTATTGGAGGAATGGCTTAACAAACTATGATATATGATTGTAATATGTATTATCATGCCATGAGAAGTAATAAAAAAGATAATTCAGATATAACTGCTAAAAAGCTTTATGAACTGGGTACAAAGTGAACTCAGCACAACTGCGGGTGGGGGACAAGAACGAAACAAACATTTAAATAATGCCTATTATGTGCCATGCACTATGCTAAATAGTGTGTATATTATCTTATTTAATCATCACATCAACCCTGTGAGGTGGATGTTATTGTTATCTTCATTTTACATTTGAAGAAACTAAGGTGCACAGAAGCTAAGTGACTTGTCCAAGGTCATACATCTAGGAAGCATCTGAGGCTAGATTTGGACTATAGTTTTCCTCGTTACAGAATGAGCACTGTATCTACTGTCAGTTGAAAAACAACTTCTATGTTGACAACATTGTAAAATTAAAAAGAACTTTGAAAGGCTCTAGAACTCTAATTCATATAATGATAAACCACAATTACAAAAGAGTACAGTTGAAACACTATCAAATTTCTGCCAAATACATGATAGATTTCAGATGCAGAATAAGATACACATTTCTAGCAGTGGCTAATGTTGGAATACTTGAGATATCAGAAACCTAAAATAGAATTAACCTTGGGAAGTATGTGCTATTGTTATTCCCATTTTACCCTTGAGGAACCTAGGCAGGCAGAAGTTAAATGACTTGTCCAAGGTCTCACAGCTATTAAATGCCTGAGACCAAATTTGAACTCAGGTCTTCCTGACTCCTGACCCCAAGCTCTATCCCTTAATACTAGTTAGTTGCCACTAAGTTTAGCCTTCCATTTATCATGCCTGTTCCTTTACTCAAGCTATATCCATGCCTATCATGCAGTTTTCACCTCAACTCTTAGTGCCCCTACCTTCCTTTTAAGCTCAATTTATGTTATATCTGATAGGAAATCTCTTCTGATACCTTTACTTGTTAGTGATTTTTCCTCTTTTGATTTTCATAAACATATTTATCTGTTTCTATCTTGTTTCTCTGGAAGAATTTAAGCCTATTGAAGACAAATATTTTTTCTTCATTTTCCTCATAACTAGAAACTCTTGCCTTAGATACTATAGGTACTTAATATATATTTTAAAGAAGGCTTTTTTCTGAGACATCAGAGATGGTTGTCGTATTGGAAATAGGGTCATAACTTATTCTTCCATACCAGAATTAAGTAATTTGTGCTTCTATTCATGTGGAGGTTGGGGACCTTGGGAAGGTCTTTCAAAGTAAGAAAATAGCAAATAATATTCTATCCTTCATCTGTAGAGATGAAGCTACTAACTCCTTCCACAAGAACCTGTATTTCAGATGGGTGGAATTTTTTTTCCCCACTTATCCTAAGGAGGATTAAAGTGGTAGTCAGTCAGCTACCATTCAATACTTATTTATGTATCAGGCTTTTTAAGTACTGAGGATAGAGAAAAGCAAAAGTAATCCCTGCCTTTGAAGATCACACACTCTAATGTAAAAGAAAGCATGGAAAGAACAGTGTATAAACAGGATATATAAACAGGAGATGGAAAGCAATCTCAATAGCAAAGTCACTAGAATCCACCTTCAAATTTAACAAATATGTTAACCACCTAGTACGTGAATATCATTGTGTTGAGCCTGGGGGATATAAGAAGATTAAATGAAATATTTTTTTCCTGTAATTGCTGTTCCCAAAGTACAGATCTGACCATATTACTCCCTATGGCAAGAAGCTTTACCTACATATTGCCTCTAAGGTAAAATAAAATATTCTCCATTTGGTATTTAAAGCCCTTAATGATCTGTCTCCAAGCTTTGCTTCTATATGGATTTTCAGTTGTTCTCCTTCATATAGACGGTGCTCTGAACAAATTGAGCTACGTTTTTTTTTGTCTGTACATAACACCACCTCCACTTCTATCCATTGCCCCCATTATCCCCATTCCAGGAAGCATGTCATGCTCTCTCTCCTCATCTCTACTTCTTGGAATCCTCAGTGCCCTTCAAGGCTCAGCTCGAATGAGACCTCTTAGAGGAGGCTTTTTCTGCATCTCCCCAGTTATTGCTTTTCCCTCTTCCTCAGAAAATACTTTGAGTTTTATTTGTATATATTTTGCATTTATTTGGCTGTGTACCTGTTGGATTCCCCCTAACAAAATGTCATTCCTTTAAGAGCATGTCTGTTTCTTTCCTTTTTTTGGAGTATCCCTATCATTTAGCATAGAGTAGACGCTTCATAAATGCTTGTTGAATAGAATAAATGAGATTTATAATCTATTAAGATAAAATGACAATGCAGTAGTCTACTCCCTTAGTCACTAGTGACACATATTTTCCAAAATGGCTGGCACAAGTTAGGAACATAGACCTACATATAAGACTGGGAGTGAATTTCACTCTGTTCGAAACTAACTGGTCTGCCCAGGGATTGAACCTCTAAGCTCTATCTCATTAGCACCATATTCTAACCAACTGAGCTAAAAACCAGACAAAACTGGAAACAATAAGAAAAAAAAATATTAAAGTGTCAAGAGATAAGCAGGTTTCAAGGATAAAAAAACATTATTGATTCCTTCTTGGCCTCCTTTTAAAGCATGAGATGTATGTGCCAGAGGATCCCCCATAGCTTCTTGGATAATTACTCAAATTTGGATCTGTTTGCTTAAGGTATTTTTTTTTCAAGTGACCTCTGGAGAAAAGCAAGTTGCCAAAGATATTTTTTTTCCATTAAAAAGATGATGATTTTTTAGGATTACAGTTAACTCTTTTATAGTCATTAGCTCTCTTCTTTACAGACCTATAAAATCATAGAATGTTAGAGACCCTAGAGATCATCTAGCCCAATTCCTTCAATGTACAAATGTTTTAACTGTAGCCCAAGGACTCAATGACTTTTTCAAGATCAAGGTCACTCAAAGAGTGAATGGCAAAACTGACACTCAGAGTCATACAATGACTCCCAACCCAGTATTCTTTTCATTGTACATCAATATAATAATCAATGGGAAGAGAAAATAAATTTCACCTTTCTTTTGTTTATCATTTCCTTAGATAAGGCAATTCAAAGTCTATGTAATGGAGGAAAAAGGACCCTGAATTTGAAATCTCCAGAATCTTTGAGAACTCATGAGCTTTCATCATGATCCTGATACTTACTTCATTGTATTAACAGATCTATGTTCCTGAATCTATCTCTAAAACGATGGATTTGAACTAGATAATCTCTAAGATACCTCCCAACTCTAAATTCTATGACCCTGATGCCTGATGTAGATGGGGACATGATATTGTGTAATAGAAGCCATATTGAAGTGGACTCAGAGGAAGAATATTTTATTTTATTGTCTCAAATCTCACACTTTCTATTTATGTGATAATAAGTGAGTAAATTAGAGATGTCTGAACCACAGTTTCTCCATATAAAAGGAAAGAAACAATTATTTAGTAAGCACCTGCTATCAGTCAGATTATTTGTTAATTTCTTTACAAGTGATATCTCATTTGATCCTCACAACCACCTTTTGAGTTTTGTGTTCTTAGTATTGCCATTTTTCAGTTGAAGAAACTGAAGTAGACAGAGGTTAAGGAATTTGTTCAAGGTCACACAGCTAATGAGTGCCTAAGGTTGAACTCAGGTGTTCCTGACTCCAGACACAATGATCTTTATGGAGAATAATTTTTGTGTCACTTGCCTAGAAAGTTATGGTGGGAAAAGTGCTTTGCAAACCTTCCAAAACTATAGCAATGTTAATTTATTTATTGTAAGAGTATCACAGGAATGAGCAAGGTCTGTAGCTCTCCCTCTCAGCAGTGATTGTAGTCATACTGATGATTGCCCTCATTGTACAAAAGAGAAACAAGGAGGTGATAGAAAGCTTAAGTCACTAATAGGTATAAATCATGGCCCTTTGGAAAGAACATTGAGTTTAGAGTCAAAGGACTTAAATTCTTGGCTCTGTACCTTATATTTGAGTCACTTTGGACAATTTCAGTACAAAATGTCCCTTGGGAGAAAGGCATTGGTAGCTGTGGATGCTGACATAGAGTAAAGTGGAGCCAGGGAAGGGGTGGAAAGGTGAGAACGTGAAAGTTTATTAAAATTAAAGGAACCAGAGATATTTATTCTGGAAAAGGGAAGACTTATGGAGGACATGATGGCTATCTTTATCTGTTTGAGGGCCTATAAACTGGAAAAGAAATTGTGTATTTTCTATCTGGGGGCAGAGGGTAGAACTAGGCACAATGGGTGGCTGTCCCAAAGAGGTGAACGCAGGTTTCCTTATTTTTCTAACAACATAGATGTGGAATAGTTTACCTTGGTGTCCTGGGAGGTCCCCCTCATTGGACGTCTTATTTTTCAGAATTTATTTATTTATTTTTAGTTTTTGCCATTCATTTCCACAATGTTTTTAGTTCCAAACGTTTCTCCCTATCTCTCCCCTATCCCCACCCCAAGGTGGCAAGCATACTTATTGTTCCTTCCCTTGGTCTGCCCTCTTATATATCCCCCCATCCCTCCCCTTATCCCCTTCCTCATTACTTTCTTGTAGGGCAAGATGGATTTCTATACCCCTTGCCTGTATATCTTATTTCCCAGTTGCACATAATCATAATTTTTTAACATTTGTTTTTAAAACTTTGAATTCCAGATTCTCTTCCTTCTTCCCTCCCCCTCTCCCCAAATTCAATAGAGGTTATACATCTGGAGTTATGCAAAATATTTCCATAGTAGTCATGTTGTAAAAGACTAACTATATTTCCCTCCATTCTATCCTAATCCCATTTATCCACCACACCGGGGCAGGGGCCGGACTACCCTCTTCTGTCATCCAGTTCCAACAGCTTTCCCACTGACCTTTCACTTTCTTTTGCTGTTTATGAGTTGAGAAGTCTTGAAACCACCACATCTGCCAGCGATCTGATCCCCCGAAGTCTGTTCTGGGTCATCTGTGCTTTTGGTCTGTGCCAGCAAGGCGCACCTGGGACTGTGCTCAGCTCCCTGTCCAATGCGATAGACCCTTCCCATTGGTTTGCCAGCCTGTCCTCAGCTGGAGACATGTTTCATCCTGTCATCTTGTGGGTTCTGTAGCTCTAAAATTTGTTTAGAGTTATTTTATACAGATATTTGAGATAACTGGGAATGAACTCAAGTAAGTTCCTGCTTTTATTTTTCCATCTTGGCTCCACCCCCACATTGGATGTCTCCTAGCAAAGGCTGGATGAACACTTGTACGTACAAGGTATTCTTTTAGAGGCATGGATTAAATTTAAAAAAAAAAAACAACTGCCAAAGTCCCCTCTAACTTTGAAATCCTGTTACTATCTGACTCTATTGGTTGGATTGGAAATTATTGGGAAGACAGGGTGGTGCAAGTAATAACAAAGAATCAATAAAATATTTTAAATCAAATGTTAGCTATAGCTCCCATATAGAAATTATAAAACAAAACAGTATAGTGAGAGGCCAGTCATCAGAGAGAAAAATCCTCCATCAACTGGAGAACTTGGCAGATTTGGGGCTTTTATAATACCTTTAGTTTCTCAGCTCCTCTGAACATGCTGCCACTTAGTGCTTAGCCCTTGCCACACCAATAAGGTATTCCTGACTTGCTCTTTAATATCTGGAGCTGCCTGCAGCCTTCTAGCTTGAACCTATAAAGTTATAACAGAATTAAAAGGTGAGCTTCACTAGATTGAAACAGAAGGGAGAAGGGGGAAAAAAATCATTGCAAAATTAAATGCCAGCAAGTGTAGGTTTAATACAAAGCCATATGAAAACAATAGAAGGATGTGAAAAGAGATTTATTATTTATGTAGCACACTGGAAGTTATCAGTTAAGGAAATTGTGCAATATGCAGTAAATTAAGCAAAGCTGTGCTATAAATCTGGCTTAAACCTTAAACTGATTTTAATATTTAATACATCATCATGGTTCAACATTTTCCCAATGACTGCTAGACATCTAGGAAAAAGGTTTATTAGGAAATGCATGCTGTTGTTTTTCTACAACACCTCTAATTAACAGTAATCAGTACCTCTTTCTGCTTCAACACCATAAAATAAAGTAAAAAATGCACTGAACATTTATGTATTTCCAGTAAGTCCAAAGCATAAGATATAACTTTGGTTTGTAACTTCCCCAGGTAGCTCAAATTGTTTTCTAAGGAGAATAAAATGTGCCCATTCCTATTTGATTTATTTTGTGATTTGAAAGAAAACTCCCTAGAAGTGTATGGCTGATAATAAAACGTGATATGGCACATGAGGTAGGTCTGTATCACCAAATGTTCATAGACTAGAATGGGAAATAGCTTTAAATCCTTTCTATTTGATAACACATATAAATAACTATATGCTGTGAACCCACATAGACACATTTTCGGCTAAGCTGCAGTGTGCTTTTTGTGGTGTTTCTTGAATCACTAAAACCCCATATGCTTTTGAGCTTTATAACAAAACAATTAATCATGTCCCTCAAGTTTGGAAAACTTAAAAAGTCTTTTTGAGTGCTCACTGTACTAAACTAGATTGAAATGTAAGCTTCCCCTAGAAAAAAAGAATTTATATTTTATCTCTGAAGTGTTAGTGAATGTTGGAGGATGTGGAGACAGAAAGAAACAGAGGTAAGATGCTAGGGATGAGACTGCCACAAGAGTTTTCTACTGGCCAGCAGTTATTGAATGCAGCTTTCTGATTGAATCAGCAGATATCCCTCAGGCAACCACAGCTAAGGTATTTTCTACAGTAGGAACAGATCTGGCATATCCTTGAAGAAATGGTCATAATGTTCCCAAATTAGCAAGGGTTGAGAGTGACAATAGAGACAGGAATGTGAAATTTGGGTAACAAGGACCTAAAAATAAGATCCATAGCATGTCTCTTGAGTGAATATTTCTATCTGTCTTTTTGAGGAAACATCAATGAAGTAGTAAGTGCCTATATCCTTGAGTTGACTCTCTTCCTACATATGGCCCACTCATTGGGATGCCTGAACATAGAAACAAGGGTTATTGTAAAGAAGATTTGTGGTGAGCAAATACAGTTATGCCTTCCACTTTGAGACCTTCCCCATGTGGTTTTGATATATCGTTTGTTGGCATAAGAAATTAAATGGGAAATTTATAGAGTTTTGTGGAATCCACATATGACACATGAAGAACAGCAGATGAAACAGAAAAAGTTCAGAAACTCAGAAATGCATAAAATATATGTATAATATTGTCAAATTTTATCTTTTAATACCACACGTATACACAAATTTTATAATAAAATCCTCTAAACAGCGCGTAGAAGTAAAAGAAATCAGACTTCTTCTTTGGTATAAAGGGAGGGCCATTAAAAAAAAATTTTTTTATGTAGATTTTACAGATTGTGGTGGAACCCACAATCCCTAATGCCCACATTGTGGAAGGGAAAACTGTACTGCCTGTATGATAATTCTCTTTCTGACTCAACCTGTATATACTACTCAATTTAAGGTTAGACTATGGATGAGCTCACATGGGATGTATCTACAACAGAGCATCAAGGTGGGGAGGGGCATAATAATAATATCTAGGCTAAATATGGTGCCTAGGATTATAAAAGTAGTAAATATCTGGGAGCAAGGTTTGTACTCTGATCTCCCTATGCCACCTAGCTCCCACTTTAATAATTTCATTTTTAAATTAATTATTTGTAATTAGTTGCCAAATTTAGTTGTTTCTACTTGTGAAAGGATTGCAAGTGCTGTCAATGTCCTATCAGTTTTAAAAGAGAAGAACAAAAATGATGCCAAAGTTAGTTAAAATGGTTCTGAGATTCTGTGGTGAAGTGAGAGATTAGTGTGTTTGAAGGGACATCATTGTATATATTGAAATCTTCAAGGAGAAAGTGATAAGAGTGACTTTGCAAGCCAATAGACTATAGCAGTAAGAATATAATTCACTGATATTGATGAATAGATTAAACCTCAAAAGAAGAAGGATTGCAAAGTTATGGCAGAAAAGAGAGTCTAGGGAATTGGCCAAAGAGAACAAAGAATATACTCTCTCTTCCTGGTCCATTGTGCTGAAACCATGACAGAAGGAGTATCCAGTACTGGAGAAAGTCACCAGGGATGGTATGCCTTTTTGAGAGAAAACTAGTTTCTATGAGTTCAAGAAGATGGAATGTGGGAGAGGAAGCTATATAGGGAGGGGGAGAACTTGTTAATTACAATGTAATTGTTCCAGAGTGCACACTAGACAGGAAGATAAGAAGAAGACAAGGAATAAGGAGACTGATCTGGAGTTGTATGAATAATATTGAGTATAAGCAAGGGGAAAAAAAATTTTGTTTCAATTGATAACAATTGCAAGTTTTTGAAATAAGGGGAATAGGAATTCAAATTTTTTTAGATATAGAATAGAGTAAGTATTGATCAATTATTTATTCTTGCCGTATTTGTGAAGGTGAAAGGCAGAGTTAGGGAGGGAGTTGCAAGTCAAGATATATGAATACATTGTTTTCATTCCAAAAACAGAGAATCTTGGTGTTTGGGTAGAGGACGTAATAAGGCATTTTGGAAAACATCTGTGCAAATAGGTACCTGATGAATGGATCCCTAGGAAACAGAATCCTACTACCCTCATTGTAGTAGATTTTCCACAGATGCTAATTATGATCATATGGTAAGGTCTCTAAATGACAAATTTGAAGTGACAAGGACCTATAAGAAAGTGATTTACCATGGTTTTTGAGGAGAGACTAATAGTTGAAACCTGACTCTGAGGGAAGTCCCAGTTTTGTGACTCTGGAGGATTTGATAAAATTATCTGTGCCTCAGTTTCCTCATCTATAAAATAAGGATGCTAATATTAACTTTATCTACCTTATAAAGCTGTTAAAAGGAAAGCACTTTGTAAATATTTAAGTGGTATTTAAATATGAATGATAGTCATTTAGATAGACAAATGTAGAAGGAAAAAAGTTAAGCAATCAGATATGCACTTTAGATTTCAGAAGAATTGATTTCAAAGAATTCAGGTAGAAAAAAAGATAGTCTAGATATCATTGCCTAAAATTTTGTAGAAGAAAGTTAAAAGAGAGAGAGAGAGAGAAAGAGAGAGAGACAGAGACAGAGACAGAGAGAGACAGAGAGACAGAGACAGAGACATAGAGACATAGGTATAGATGGTATAGATAGATATATATACAGGTATATGCATACACATGTATGTATGCATATATACCAGTGGTTCTCAACCTGTGGGTCGTGACTCCTTTGGGAGTCAAACAATCCTTTCACAGGGGTCACCTAAGACCATGGAAAAACACATTTCCAATGATCTTAGCAACCAAGACACTGCTCCTCTATCCATCTCCAGGTGGGTCCACCCACATGCAGACACACCCACTAGAGTATTAAAGGGTCACGGCATTAGGAAGGTTGAGAACCACTGATATATACACATATATGTATGGATGTATGTGTGCATATATACTCACACATTCATACATGCATATACATGAATGTGTGTATGTATGGAATCATTTTAAGAACAGAATTCTAATGACAGAAACAAATGATTACCATGAAGAAAGATAATGTAGCACTGTCTAAAGTAACTGATGTGCAGGCACAATGAAGATGGCAGATTAGAGGTGGTTACCTAAGCTAACTCTCCCTATATTCCCTTGAAAACACCTTTAAATCAACTAGTCAAATGAAATTTTGGAGTGCCAGAGCCAACAAAAGGTCAGAGTGAGATATTTTTTTCCAACCTAAGACATTTTAGGAGCTCAGTAAATGAGGTCTGTAACATGTGAGGTGGGAGTTATCCCAGACCTTGGCTACAACACCAACAGTGGGTCTTGGAGGTGACTGTAACAGCATTGGCAATAGCAACAACTTCAGGAACTCTCAGGCCAAGGACACTAAGTAGATAAGACAAGTGATCAGAAAGAGATTACAGGGGATTGTTTCTTAGCAGTGGGTACAGGTGGTACTGATTAGCAACTATATTGTCTACACAAAGTTATTGGTCACAGATTCAGGGTAGAGATGAGGCTTGTAGCCAGTCACAAGGAAATATGGGCCCTGGTCACAGTTCAAAGGCAGAGAGGATCATGAGTACTTCTAGCTGCAGGAGAGAAGGGGCCCTGGTCACAAGGTTGATAGTACTGTAAATATTTGTAGCTACATTGAACAGAATAAAGATGAGAGCACAGGCCTCAGTCAAACTCAGACCTTAGCTTGAAAAGGTCAAGGTCTCGAGGAGGGTGGTAGGTGGAGCCAAGATGGTGGCATAGAAGCAGGAAAACTCCATGAACTCCCCCAATCACCACCTCAAATACCTATAAAATATAGCTTCAAACAAATTTTAGAGCTATAGAAACTACAAAATGACAGAGAGATACAAATCTCCCACTGAAGGCACACCAGCAGGTTGGCAGGAAGGGTCCATCACAGCCTGCTGAGAGCCAAGCCCATCCCCATGTGAGCCCATGGTTTTAGCCCCAGGGCAGCCCTGAACAGTGGCAGCTCGACTGGCCTTCAGGAGAGTAGATCATCAGCAGCTGTGACAGTTGCCAGAAATATCAACCCATAAATGCCAAAGACAAAGGAACAGGTCAGTGGAACTCTGTTGGAACCTAGGGGAACAGAGTGTGGTCTGGCCTCTGCCCCTGGAGTGAGAAGTGGTTGAGGCACAGCAGCCTGTGGCCCTGCAGCCACATCTAAGTGGCTGCTTCAGGGCTCCCTGCAATTTGGGACATAGCTCCCTCCATTCTGGAAGCAGAGTTTTACTGTAGCAAAGAGCTAAAAAGTCAAGTAATTGGATGCCAATATGAGCAAGCAGAGGAAGCACAAAGAGATGATAGAATCCTTTTTGGGGCACAAAAACTATCAAGCCTCAAAAAAATATCAACTGATCACAGGCCATGGAGAAGCTCAAGAGGGATTTTCAAAATCAAGTAAGAGAAATGGAGGAAAAATTGGGAGGAGAAATGAGAATGATGCAAGAAAATCATGAAAAGTACATCAACAGCCTGCTAAAGGAGACTCAAAAATACACTGAAGAAAATAACACCTTAAAAATAGACTAACTCAAATGGCAAAATAGGACAAAAAAACCAATGAGAAGAATGCTTTAAAAAGCAGAATTTGCCAGATGGAAAAGAAATATCAAAAACACACTGAAAAGAATAACTCCTTCAAAGTTAGATTGGAGCAATTGTAAGCTAATGACTTTATGAGAAATCAAGATACTATAAAATGGATCGAAACAATTGAAAAAAATAGAAGGCCATGTGAAATATCTCATTGGAAAAACCACTGACTGGAAAATAGATGCAGGAGACATAATTTAAAAATTATGTGGCTACCTGAAAGCCATGATAAAAAAAGAGCCTAGACACCATTGTTCAAGAAATTATCAAGTAAAATTGCCCTAATATTCTAGAACCAGAGGGCAAAATAAAAATGGAAAGAATTCACCAATCACCTCTTGAAAAGATCCCCAAAAGAAAACTCCTAGGAATATTACAGTCAAATTCCAGAGTTCCCAGGTCAAGGAGAAAATATTGCAAGCAGTCAGAAAGAAACAATTTGAGTATTGTGGAAACACAAGCAGGATAACACAAGACCTAGCAGCTTCTACATTAAGGGATCAAAGACCTTAGAATATGATATTCCAGAGATCAAAGTAGCTAGGACTAAAACCAAGAATCACCTACCCAGCAAAATTGAGTATAATACTACAGGGTAAAATATGGTCATTCAATGAATTAGAGGACTTTCAAGCATTCTTGATAAAAAACCAGAGCTGAACAGAAAATTTGACTTTCAAGTACAAGAAGCAAGAGAAGCATGAGAAGGTAAACAGGAAAAAAGAAATCATAAGGAATTTATTAAAGTTGAACTATTTACATTCCCACATGGAAAAAATGATAATTGTAACCCATATGACTTTTCTTAGTATGAGGATAGCTGAAGGGAATATATATGTATATATGTATAAATACATATATATGTATGTATAGGAGGATGTATGTGTATATAAATGTATATGTGAGTGCAGGCATTTGTATATTCATGGGTACAGAGATGGAGGGCACAGGATGAGTTGAATATGAAGGGGTGACATCTAAAAAATAAAATTAAGAGGTGAGAGGGGAATTTATTGGGAGAAGAAGAAAGGGAGCAATAGAGCAGGGTAAATTATCTCATATAAAAGAGGCAAGAGAAAACTGTTACAATGGAGGGGAAGTGCAGGAAGGTGAAAGGGTTTGGGACATCCTGATATTCATTGAATTTGGCCTAAGGAGGGAATAACATACACACTCAATTGGGTATCTTACCCTACAGGAACGCAGAGGGGTAGGAGATAAGAGGAGAGAGGATAGAAAGGAGGCAGATTTGGGGAGAGGGTAGTTAGAAGCAAACATTTTTGGAAAGGGATAGGGTCAAAGGAGAAAATAGAATAAGTGGGGTGCGGGATAGGATGGAGGGAAATATAATTAGTCTTTCACAGTATAACTACTTTGGAAATGATTTATGTAACTACACATGTACAATCTCTATTGAAATGCTTATTTTCTCACTGGGGGTGGGTTAGGAGGGAAGGAGAAAAAAAAATCTGGAAGCCACAGTTTTGAAAACAAATGTTTAAACATTTGCTTTTTATGTGCAACTGGGAAATAAGATATACAGGTATTGGGGTATAGAAACCTGTCTTGCCCTACTAGAAAGTTAGGAGGCTGAAGGGGGAGGATACAAGAAAGAACAGATTGGGGGAAGGGGTTTTCAGTAGGTTTGCTATTTTGTGGTGGGGGATAGGGGAAAGACAGGGAGAAAAAAATTGTAACTCAAAATCTTGTTGAAATGAATGTTGAAAAATAAAAATTAAAAAAATTAAAAAGAGACACAATTGAAACAGAGATACACACAGTTAAAACAAAGAGCTAGAAAGAAATCTATTGTGCTTCAGCTGAAGCAAAAAAAAAAAGACAAGCTTAGCAGTCATGATCTCAGACAAAACAAAAGTAAAAGTAAACCTAATTAAAAGATATAATAAGAAAATTACATTTTGCTAAAAGGTACAGATGTTATGGAAGTCTTATACCTCTGTTGGGAGGACTGCTAACCCCTTTTCAGTGCTACTTTTCATCTTTGGTATCCACCTGCCACCCAACTCTCACCTGTGGCTCCTTGTGCATGTGCACTGGGCACCAATGACTCTGGAAGAGATAATGAGGCCAATGACTTCATATAACTCTGCCTCACTTAAATCTAGTTTATTACTGAGTGAAAAGATATCATCCATATCATTTTACTTACAAGATCATGGCAAAATTTGGTTGCCTGGAGAAGTTCATAAATATATGTCAGTTACAGGATGGTATGTTTTTATGGGTTCTGGATAATGGATGATGCTCTCAATGCTTTTCCAGTCACTGATGGAGTGAAGCAAGGTTGTGTGCTTGTTCTCATACTTTTTAGTTTGATGTTTTCAGCTATATTGTTGGATGTCTTCAACAAAAATGAAAATAGTATCAAGGTCAGCTATTTCACTAATAGTAAATTATTTACCTTGAAAAGGCTAGTAAACCGAAATGAAAGTGAAAAGAGAATTGGTATGTGCCTTTTTTTCCTTTTTTCTTCTTTTGCAAATGATTATGCATTCAATGTAGCATTTGAGATTGAGATACAACAATATATAAATTGATTCTCTGACACTTGTGCTAATTTTGGCCTCACAATTAACACAAAGAAAATAGAAGTTATACCACCAGCCAGCATCATGCTATGCATATGTGGAACCATCAGTTACAGCAAATGGGAGAATTTTGAGAACTATAGATAAGTTTACTTATCTATAAGTATACTTTCCTGAGATGTACATTTAATTGATGAGGATGCCACATGCATTGCCACAGCTAACTCAATGTTTAGGAGGCTCTGAAAGAAAGTGTGGGAGAGAAGAGGCATTAGGTAGTCTACCAAACTGAAGGTCTACAAAACCATTGTGCTGACCTCATATGCCTGTGAAACCTGGACAGTCTACCAGTGTCATTCCAAGAAACTGAATTGCTTTCCATCTGAATTGTTTTAGTTAGATTCTGGAGAAGGCCTTGTAATGTGAGGCATTGGACAACAGGTCCTTCTTCATGCTGAATGGCCAACTATTTAAACTCTATTGCAGATAGTACAACTCTAATGGGCTGATCACATTGTTTGAATGCCAAATGTATACTTGCTTAAATGAGTATTTTACAAAGAACTCACCCAAGGCAAGTGCTCACAGTGGAGTTAGAAGTGATACAAGGAAAATCTCAATATCCTTCCTAGACAACTTTGGAATCAATTGTAAGATATGCAAGATATTGGCGCAGGAATGCCCAGCATTATAAGCTCACATCAAATAAGGTGCTGTGTTCTATGAGTAGAGCAGACTTGCAATAGATCAAAAGAAATGTGGTATGCAAAATTTAGAGAAATCTCCATTGCAAATATCCCTATGGACGATTTCTGTCTGATCTGTGAGAGAGCGTCCCAAGCTTGTACCGGTCTGATTAACGATGGTAGGACACGTTGTACCTTGGCTTCAACACTGTGATGTTATTTCAGTACTCTTCAAGCATAAAGAATTACAACCACCATAGACAATGAAATGATATAAAAAATTTTGAGGGTGATTTTCTTTGACAAAGGCTTAGTTTCTCAAACATATGAAGAATGGGGTTGAATTTATAAAATTAAGGCCCATTCCCCAATTGACAAGTGATCAAAGGATATGAACAGGCCCTTTTAAGGAAAAGAAATCAAAACTATCTATAATCATATAAAATCCCTTTAAGTCAATACTGATTAGAGAAATATAAATTAAAACAACTCTATGGCACCACCTCACCACAACTATCAAAAGTGACAAAGGTTGGAGGAGATGAAGGAAAATAGACTAACAAACTGTTGGTGGAGTTGTGAACTGATCTAATCATTCTGGAGAACAATTTGAAACTATCTCCAAAGAGCTACAAAATTGTGCATATTATTTAGCCAAGCAATATCACTTCTAGGTCTGTACCCCCAAAAAAGTTAAATGAGAAGTATCTGTATGTACAAAAATGATGACATAATTCCTTTTTGTACTGGCAAAGAATAGGACATTCAGGGGATGCTCATCAATAAGAGAATGGTTGCACAAGTTGTAGCATATAATAGTAATGTATTAATATTGTTCTGTAATGAGAGGGGCAGCTAGGTGGTGCACTGGATAGAACAATGGCCATGGAATCAAGAGGACCTGAATTTAAATCCAGCCTCAGACCCTTGACACTAGCTGCGTGACCCTGAGTAAGTTAAATGCCTCAAAAAAGAAAAAGAAAAGCAAGAAAAGAAAAGAAAGGGAAAGAAAAGAAAAGAAATCATGAGGATGGTGGCTTTAGGTTAAAAAAAAAAAACCAACATGAATGACCATACCTGTATGAACTGATGTAAAATGAATTTAGAAGAACGAGATGATCATTTTGCACAGCAAAAGCAATATTGTAATGATTATGGATTGTGAAAAATTGCTCAGATCTATACAATGATCCAAGATAATTACAAAGAAATCATGATAAAAAAAATGCTATACACTTTCAGAGAAAAGTAATGAACTCTCGGTGGAAATTGAAATAAAATTTTCTCACTTTATTTTTCTTGTTTTTTTTGTCATATGACTTATATGGAAATGTTTTGCATGTTTTCATATGTTTAATTGATATCATGTTGCTTGCCTTCTAAGTAGGTAAGGGGAGAGACAGGTGGGAGGGAAGGAGAGAATTTGAAACTCAAAATTAAAAAAAGTTAAAAATAAATAATAAAATTTAAATATTAAGCGGCTGATGTAGATACACAGTAAAATCATCAAGCAACTTAGATTACAAAAAGACATGTGGAAAAGATAGACTCAAGGAGGATAATAGAAAAGAGGTTCATAGCTGCCCTAATGATCCCGTAAAGATAATATCAGGAATGCTAAAGCTATAGATGATCTGAAGCATGTGACACATTGTTAATACAACAAAAGAGATTTTTAAAGTTATATTAAGAACAATATCCAAGAAGGAACAAGGCTACTACAGTTTTTGGTAGATAAAATAATGACAGTAGAAGACAGGGAACTGAATTTTTTCACACCTTTTTTGTGTCTCCTCTTAAATAAGAATGATATTGAGACTAATCATAAAACAAAAATGAAAATTAGTACAAAGCAAAGAAAAAAAATGAGAAGGTAGTGAAAAAGCAAGGTCAGGTAACTCCCTTAATGAGGTCAAATCCCCAGTTCTTGAAGAACTACATTCTAAAATATTGAAAAATATCCTCATGTCAATTCTGAGCTACTATTGCTAAGATTTGGAAGGGGAAAAAAAAACATGGAGAAGGGGAGATGTCCCATTCTAGTGGATATGGACACATTCTACAATTTTCAAAAAGTAAAAGAAAGTAGATTCTTTAAACTAGGCGTTGTTAAGCATGAGTTGTTAACCATGATTAATTTCTGCTGAAATTAATTAATTAATTATTAATTAATTAAGGTTTCATCAATAAAAGGATGGTTTGTGAGCACTCAGAAAGTTAGGGATTGGCTGTTAAAAGCTGAGTCACTGAGAAGAGGTCATGACCTACTAACCTAATTTCATTTTATGACAGAATTACTGGATTAGTACATCAGGAGAATTTTATAGACATCTGATTGGACTTCAGAAAAGCATTTCATAAGGTCATAGATTAATAGGTGGGAAATATCTTTTATTCTATCTAGTATAACCCCCTCATTTTGTAGGTCAGGAAATTGAAACCTTTAGAGTCTTGTTTAGTCCAGTGACTAGTGAGTAACAGAATTGAGTTTTGAAGTCAAGTTTTCTGGATCTAAATCTGATAGTGTTGCATTTTTTTTTCCTATATAAAGTCACCTATGGCATCCTTTTATAGAAAATGGAGTGAAATAAGGTGAATAATAGTATACATAGGTGAATTCTGAATAGGCTCTAAAGAGTTATTACTGAATGGCTAAATGTCCACCGGGAAGGATGTGCCACAGGGCTCTACCCTTGGTCCTTCTCAGTTCAACATTATTTGTTTGTTTGCTTACTTTTAGTTTACAACTTTCAGTTCCACAAGCTTTTCAGTTCCAAATTTTCTTCCCCTGCCTCCCCTGCCTCTCCTCCCTGCTCTGTTTCCTCACCCTTATACCTCTAGGGCAGCATGAAAGCCAATATAGGTTTTACAAATACCTTCACATTAATCATTAATCAAGTTATAAAGAAGGATTATAATTAATGGAATGTCAGTTCAATATTTTAACCAATTGTTTTACTTAAGGCATAGATAACTAACATCAAAAATGAAGCTAGGATGATAGTTAATGACATATCTAGAGCTCTCAAACCACCTCCAAAGTTTATGGGATAGAATCAGTCTACTCTATCCAACAGAGTATCAGAAAGGTTTTATATTAACAATGTGACAAGTTGTAGCAAGAAGATTTTCTCATCCATCACAGCCCCAGCTGAAACTGAAAAGCTGCTCTCCATCATAAGGGGGTAAGGTACCAACATAATCATTCTCTGGGTAAGAAACCTATACAATCAATTTAACCAACAATCATTTAATAAATAGCTACTATGTTTCAAGCACTGCACAAGGCACTGGTAATATAGCTAGGAAGAACTGAAGAGTCTCTTTTATCAATGTGCTTACATTATAAGTAACAAACAATCATATATAAATATACTCAAAAAATTCTCTGGCCATTTTCCCCAAATTTCTGATGTGGGAAGACACATGCTCAGAGGTGTCAAGGTCAGAAATTACTCCTAGAAACTCTGCTACAATGCTCCACACTATTCAGTTCATAGCTACTAGAAGTAAGGTTTTCTTTTTCTTTTAATTTAATTAATTTATTTACTTTTGGTTTACAACATTCAGTTCCACAAGCTTTTGAGTTCCAAATTTTCTCCCCCTCCTTTTCCTCCTCCCTCTGGCAGCATGCAATCTGATATAAGTTCTATAAATACCTTCACATTAGACTTTAGACAAGTTGTAAAGAAGGATTATAACCAATGCAATGAACAACAAGAAAGAAAGAACAGAAGAAAACGAAGAGAGAGAGCAAGTAGTTTGCTTCAATCTTGTATCAGCAAGCACCCCAGCACACCCAGGGCGGCTGCTAGCACAGGTTCTTAGATCTGCTTTTCTAAAGGAAAGCGACTCAAAATGGGTTAACAATCTTACTTTAATCAAGCATATCATTTAACTAGTTCAGGGGGAAAAGTCAGCACCATGAACTTCAGAGAATAAAAACAGAAGTTACAAACAAACAGAAAAACAGATCAGCAGACGGCTTCCAGCGCCTGACCATTACATCAGTTACCTATTCAGTTACCAGAGAGGGAAGCACCAACATCTGGGTTTTTCGCAGCGG
>JAQQSU010004129.1:0-14165 GCA_028627135.1 Pseudochirops cupreus | reverse complement strand
ATATATATATATATATATATATATATATATATATATATATATATATATATATATATATATATATATAAACAAGCACCAGCAGCATTTCAGAAGAATGCTTCTGTGAACAGCTTTTAAGGTTCTGATTATACAGTATAGTGAACACTCTATTTATTCCATAACAGATCAAAGCAAAATATTCACAGTAAATTCACAATGTTACAACTTATCACAGAAAATGGCCACATAGTTTTCACCACAGTGGTCACAGAGTTTTCAACTAAGAACAATCCTTTAGTAATTCAATCATCCTTAAGGAGATTTGCCTCCTCAAAGAAGATAAAGTATAATAGTCAAAGTTCTCCATTCATGGGACACACTAAGTTAACTCAATCAGTCACTTTTTCAGTCATCTATCACTAAGTACACTTATTTAGTCCATCAATCATTCAATCATGCTTCATCATTTACTCTTCTATCATCAGAAAATACACAAGCTCTCCACCCCTAGGTCACTAGTAAATTACAATTTCATTACTACTCAGTATCCATGAAGAGGTCTTTTCATCTTGACTTGAGGAAGGTACCTCTTACCTGGATCCACCAAACAGTAACCTGAATTCAAAGGTAGACAGCTCCCAGTTCCTTGCCCAGCTATCCATGCAGGTCCTGCTCCACATTGAACTTCAGTGTCCAGTCCACCCTAAATCCTTCACAGTCTCTGCTCCTGGAAAGTCAAGATGACAAAGCCACAAACAGGTTCACTCAATGTGCCAGCATCACAGTCATGCTTCCTCAGTCTTTAACATCTCTGGTTGGCCCTTAGAAATCCTCAACAGTCTCAGCAGCTCTGGCTGGCCATGAGCTCTGATTGGCCCTTGGAAATCCTAAGCAGCTCTGGCTGGCCCTCAGACTCAGCAGAAGTTTCAGCTGGTTCCCAGAATCAAAATCACTCCATCCAGGTTTTCCAAATCAAAATCATTCTCTCCATCCTGGAGCAGGGTGTGTTTGCGTGGGTGGTGGGGCTTTCCTCTTCAGCTCCTTGGCTCCTCTTCAGCCTCACAGGTGGCAGCAGCTTCTGCCTCCATGGGGCTTGCTCCAAGAAGATCCGACTCTCCCTCTCTTGGGCTTTTTCTTATATACAATATTGCCCCTCCCTGTTCATCTCCTTCCTGTTACATCAGCAACAAGAGACAGGAGTTCATACCTTCTGTTTCTTTAACAGAGACTTAATCTGAACTAGGCGCTAAGTACCTCTTAGTTTAGCAATAGGAAAGGAATTTCAAATCTCATTACTGTTACAGTGTATGACAGGAGAAAGAGAGAAGGATGGAGAGACAGAGAAAGAGAGAGAAGTAGATGAGAGAGAAGGGAAAGAAAGGTAAAGAGAGGAGGGTAGAAGGGAGTTGTTGAAATGATTAAATGAGATGATATTTGTAAGGTATTTAGCAGAGTGTCTGGCACATAGCATTTGCTATAGAAATGTTTATTCCCCTCCTCTGTTTCACAACAGATTCCTTCCCTCTGCCATCACCCCCACTCCTACCTCACCAATACTTCTAGTACAGTCTAATAGAGGAGGGTAAAATTAATCTAATCCTTCTTTCTGGTGCTATTCCCTCTTTAAAGACATCTAGCATTCCCTCCCTGATTCTTCTGCCACATACCAATTGTTTAATTCAGGGCAAGGCCCTCAAGTTCTTGGGACCCCATGGGCAATTCTCCAAGATGGTAGGTTTTATATCAGTTGTTGATATGAGTTGGTGGATACAGTTTCAAACAGAACCAAACAAAAATACTATGCTGAACATCTCAAGAGGTTTTGTGTGCCATGGGTTTTTAATTTTAATTCCTGGGGGTGGGGGACACATAAGAATGCAGAGAATTGCCTCTAAATTATTCACACCTTTCATTTCATGATGGGTACATAGTATTCCTGGCTCAGAATAACAATTTAGCTGGGGGATTAACACCCAGGCTATAGCCAACAACCTTCTCTGCAAGAAAAGAGAAGCTTTGCTTTAAAAAAAAGTGAATCCATTTACATTAACTCTTACAGTTTGGGTTAGATTTTCAATATGTTTAAGGAAAAGCATCAAGATTATACTGATACATTAAGTTTTACATTACCTCACACTGTAGCTAGTTGATGTTAAAGTAGTCAAACCAAAAATAATTGATCATGAATAATCATAATAGTTTAATCTATATAATCAAAGCAGAATATTATACAGGATAGAGTGCTGGGCTTAGATTTGGCTTTACCTGGGTTCAAATTTTGCCTCAGGTATTGGCCAGATATTTGACCCTAGACAAGTAACAAGACAGTTTCTCTCTGTGTATCTCTCTCTCCCTCCCTCTATCCTTCCTCCTCTCTCCTCCCCTCTCTTCTTTTCCTCTCCTCTAACCAAGGAAATTACAGATTATTTCTGTACCTATTGTAATAATGTGTGATGTAGCAGATACTGAGCTTGCTGTGCTCAGCCAAGGAAACCCAGGTTCAAGTTCTGATTTGGAGACAGAATTGTAACTTCACTCAGGCAAAATTCTTTAGCCTCTAACTACTCTTCAGGGAATTCCATAAGACTAGAGATTGTCAAGAAGGTGCAGATCTTCATTGTTAGAAGAAATCCCTCCCTGTAACACCCTAAACTGAAGAGATCAGTTGCAAGTGCTAGATACATGTGTGTGAGCATATGTAGGAATAGTCAAAGATATTTTCAGTTAATTACTTAATAATAATAAAAGTAATATTATAAATAAAATGTTTTAAGCTTTTCAAAACACTTCATAAAGATTGTCTCATTTAATTTTTATGAGAACCCTGAGAGATAAGTGTTACCATCCCACTTTCACAGATGAGGGAACTGAGGCAGGCAGAAGTGTTTTATCCAGAGTCACAGAGCTAATAAATATCTGAAGCTGAATTGGAACTCAGATCTCTCTGATTCTAGATGCAGCACTCTTGCCCACCATACCACTTAGCTTAATAATAATAACAAGCCAACATTTCTATGGAGCTTTATACTTTATTGAGTGTTAGTACTGCAATTGTTAACTGATCAGTTTGGTGCTTTATTTAATCACTAATATTTAAATTATTTTCATCAGAATTTATATTTATAATTTATATAGGACTGTAGCTTGCTCAAATTATGTATTATGTAGCGTTATATATGTATATGCATATTTATATATGTATATATGTGTGTGTGTGTGTGTGTGTGTGTGTGTGTGTGTATGTGTGTGAGAGAGAGAGAGAGAGAGAGAGCAAAATATATACAATACATATATAGCGCTTGAAGACCATGTAAGTGGTAAGGAGTTGATCCAAGATTTGAATTCAGGTTTACTGACCATTGATCCCATGTTCTTTAACCCAAACCCCATGACACTGAGACAGGGATAGAAAATTGCACTGTTAATGCAAATGACTGCCAAAAGTGTCTTGAGGCACCAGGCACCATGTCTACTCTCCACCCCAAAGCAAACAACTATTCCCCAGAGCTATCTGTGTTCTTCATTTGTTTTCTCATTCCTGTTCCAAGATTGCAATATTTATCATCCTTGCCTGACTCAGACAACCCAAAGCAGAGCAGCTATGTCAGTAGGTGAGAGCTACGTTGTGTATCTGCTCTCCGGTTACCTGGATATTTCTCATCCAGAATTGTGAGTGATGATAAGGAATGACCATGCAGTCCAGTGAAATGAGTGAAACATGTATCAGAACAGGTCAACGGCACTGTAAGTAGAGTATTGGACTTGGAGTCTGGAAGAGCTCATTTCAACACTTCACCACTCTCTTCATTTTCTTCATATGTAAAATAGCTCTTACCTGCCAGGTTTGTGGTAAGGATGAAATGAGATAATATGTGTAAAGAACTCTGCAAATACACCCTGGTTATTTTTGTGCCTTGCATATAGTAACTATAGAATAAATGGTTGGTTGACTGTTGTCTTTCTTTCTCAAATAGAACCAACATAATAATGTCACTATGTTAATGTCAAGGTATAGTGTGTCTAACTGTGACTGGTGGGACCAATACGAGCTCAGAGGTCTCTAACATATATCTGGCAAAAATAGTCCATGTGAACATTTGGGGTGTATTCTCTAAATTTGTGCATCTCACATTTCTTTTGAGCTATTGCTATTATGCTTTCTTCATAGAGTACAGCACCTTCCTTGATACAGACACTTCATGCTTGACAATCCTGTTCCAGTGTCACTCAAGTCATGCCATCCATTCCAACATTCTTCAGCTAGACTTTTAGAGTATCCCTGTGTCATTTCGTCTTTCCACAATGTGAGTACTTACCTTGTATGAGTTCTCTGCAAAATAGTCTTTCAGGCAAAATTATGTTTGGTGTTTGAACAGTGTGGCCAGACCGTTGTAGTTGTGATCTCTGCATTAAAGTTTGAATGCTTGACAGTTTAGCTAGAGAAAGGACCTTAGTGTTTGGTACCTTATCCTGTCAGGTGATCTTCAGAATCTTCCTAAGACAATTCAGATGGAAGTGATTTAATTTTGTGGCATGACACTGGTATACTGTCCATGTTTAACATACACACACACCAATGAGGTTAGCACAATAGCTCTGTAGACCTTTGGTTTGGCAGGCCATGCAATACCTCTTTTCTCCCACACTTTCTTCCCCAGCATCCCTCACAGTGAATTAACTCTGGCAATGTCTGTCAACCTCTTCATCTATGTGGACATCACTGTAACGTATACTACCAAAGTAAGTGAACTTATTCATAGCAATTAATATTTCTCTATTTACTGTAACCAATGTTTCTATATATGGATGGTGTGATGTTGGTTAGTAGAGGACTTGTGTTTTCCTGTAAAACTTATGGAGAAAGGAGAAAAGAAGGGAGGGAGGGAAGGAAGAAAGGAGTAAGGAAGAAGGGAGGGAGGGAGGAAGGGAACAGAGAGGAAAAAAGGAAGAAGAGAAACAAATTGTTGTAGGTATGGTATTGATAGAGTTCCCAAAGATAGACAAACATACTTCATAATCTCTTATAGTCTTTATGAAACATCACAAAGATGTACTTATTGGCTTGGGATTATTATATCTTTTACTATTCTTGGATGATAGAGTACAAAAGGGTGCATAGAGAATTGTAGAGAAAATGAATTCAGTTCATTCATATACAGTCAACACCAAATTTGCCCAAGTAGATGGAAGCATGGAATAGAAAATCTCAAATAGTTGATAACAGAATATCATGTATAGTTTACTTTATAATACATGCTATAACTTACATCTAAATTGAAACTAGTATTAAAATTGTTGTGAATTCTTAATTCAAATGGTCTCAAGGAAAAGGGAAGAGGAAATGGTCACAAAGAAAAGTTAGAGAAAGCCAAGCTGAGAGAGATTCACATATAAATAGGACTATATTAAGGAAAAGATAATATGAGTTTTGTATAAGGGTGACAAAACAAAACAAAACAAACCCAAAACTTAGACTGTGGTAATAACATTTGTGTCCTTAAGTAGCATGGAAACAACCAAGCTTAGCATTTGGTTAGCAACACTAATTTGTTGCAATGGAGAGCAATTAGATGGCTGGCAGCTGACCATATACATGCCAATGAGCTTTTCCCTGGCTTTCATCCCACCAGTATTCTCTGCAAATAGAAATAGAACATTGGAGGATGTTTCAGTACCCTAAGGACATTTTGTGATATTTGGCTTGTATGTAAAACACACACACACACACACACACACACACACACACACACACACACAAGCACGCACACACTTTATCACTATATCTAGAAAACCAAATGTTTAAGGAAGATGTGCTAATATTCACAAAGATGTATCTATTGACTTGGGATGTTTGCCTGGGTTTGGAAGAATGTGGGCAGCGACAAATCACAAGGCATGGCTTCGATTTTTCAGCCAGAATAATAAGGGGGAAAAACACAATAGTAATGAAAATCACAATGATAGCAATGACAGTCTTCATTATCATCATAATAACAATCCTTTGGTACCCAGGTGTCCCAGTAGAGAGAGTGTGTGACATGTCAGGAAGACCTGAGTTCAAATCCCATCCTAGACACTGATCCATTACAAGATCCAGAGCAGGTAAATTACACTGGTTTATTTCAGTTTCTTCATATGTAACACTTCCCTCTGGAAAGTTGTGATGAGGATAAATGAGACAACATTTTGGAAATACTTTAAACCATTTTTGACAAAATTTTAAAAACCATAAAGCACTAAATAAATGCAAGCCATTAACACTATTAATAATAATATATATTGTAATTATTATTATTAATGATAATATTTATAAGTTGTAATTAATATTAATGGTGCTAATTATTTAATTTATAATAGCGGCCATATATCACTCTAATTTTTATAAAGTAGCTTAAAAATGTTACCTCACTTGATTCTTATGACAAGTAAGAGAGGTACATGATATTATTTCCATTTTATACTTGAGGATTCTGAGGCAGATAGAGATTAAATGAGTATTCCAGGGTCACACAGCTAATGAGTAGCTGAGGTCAGTTTTGAACTCAGGTCTTCCTGAACCCATATCTGGTACACCTATCCCTGTACAAGGTAGCTATCTATGAAAGAGAAATCCCTCTAATATTACTACTAACATTGAAAGCATTTTAAGTTTAATTTTAATATATTTTAATTTTATTTAGATAAACTATATTCCTTATATTCTTTCATTTTTATGTGTTATATATTATAATTAGATATACATTATATACCTATATTTACATATAAATGTATTTATATAAATAATACAATTTACTATATTTTAATTTAATATTTCTTTTCCTCAAATTACAAATAAAAAGAACTTAAACATTCATTTAATAAAGCTGAGCCTTACATTCTCTCATTCTTTTGCCCCCTCCTTAGAGAAGGCAAGCAGTTTGATAACAGGTTATACATATGGAGTATTAAAAGTATTTTTGATAGAGTTTTTATTTCATCAATGTGTTTTTAAAGTGTACTTTGGGGAATCCTTGGGATCCATAAGATACTTTGGAGGATCTGTGATGTCAAAATAATTATTATAATAATAGTAAATATGTTCATTACAATATGGTAATTATTGGTAGTTGTAGCCCACATAAACAAAAGTTCATTTGACATCTTCAATAATTTTTAGGAGTATAGAGGGGCCTTTAAATAAAAATGTTTGAGAACTGCTATGTTGAATTATATTTTAAAATACACACATGTATGTATGTGATATATGATATCTCATGTCTGGAGAATTTTTCTCTTTCCAAAATTTGTTATCTCATTTAAATATCAAAATAAATGTAGATGTAGGCTGAGATGATCATAGCATTCTCAATGAGAAGAAACAATTTCAATGGAGATGTAGCTTGTCAAATGTTACAAAGCTTGCTTTTCGAAGAACCTACTGATAGCTATGTGGTGTGGTGGGTAGAGAACCAAGCCTGGAGTTAGGAAGTCTTGATTTCAAATCCTGTTTCAGATACTTACCAGCTGTGTGATCCTGGGCAAGTCACTTGACCCTGTTTGCCTCATTTTCCTCATCTCTAAATAAGCTGGAGAAGGACATGGCAAACCACTCCAATGTCTTTGCCAAGAAAACCCCAAATAGAATGATGATGAGTCAGATATGACTGGAATGACTGAATTTTAACTAGCCTTGTAATAAATAATATTTTCTTTCTATTCTGATTCATATACTTATCAAAATAATTCCTCAAAGCTAAGCTCTCCAGAAAAGAGTTATATACACTGTGCATATGAGTATGGATGTATATGTGTATACAATTTGTAATGTCTAAGTGTTTTGTAAAAACATTTATTTCTGCTATAAATTGTTCAAGGTTCTCTCCAAAGAGACATAGCAAAGATCACAATTTAGCATTCCTCTTTCTTAGTGCTGAGTTTCATTTCTTTCTGTCTTTTATTTCTGGTATTAAAGTGATGCATGATTGTAGGCTTTGAATTTTCTGCATGTGCAATGATCAATAAACATTTTCTCTTAAAAAAAGTAAAGAGGAAAAAGCATTGCACTTGAAATTATGTGATCATTGGATCAGAGATTCAGAGCAGAAAGAAACTTTAAGGACAATGTCCCAAATTGCTTATATTATAGGTAAGCAAAATAAGACTTAGAGAGGGTGAATGATTTGCCCAAGGTCACATGTTGTGACAGGAAAAGGATGTCACCTCAGGTTCTTTGACTCCCAATTCAGTGTCCCTTACACTGTGGCAAATGATTTTAACCAAGATGGCTTGTTTTGAATCTTAGTTCTGCTACTTACTACCTAGACGGGTGGATCTCAACCTTCTTCATGCCACAACCCTTTAATACAGTTCCTCATGTTCTAGTGACCCCCAACCACAAAACTATTTTTCTGGCTACTTGATAACTGTAATTTTGCTACTGTCATGAATCGTCATGTAAATATCTGATATGCAGGATGTATTTTCATTGTTACAAATTGAACATAACCCATAGATTGAGAACCGCTGACCTAGATGATCATAGTACATCATCTTGTTCTTTTTACATCAATTTCCTCATAAACAAAAGGAGGAAACTAATGTAGATTTAAGCTTTTTAATTTTTGTGAGTCATTGACTCCTTGGGTAGGTAGTCTAGTGAAGACAGCGGGCCCTTTTTATGAAAAAAAATGTTTTAAATGTTGAGACATAAAAATTCAAAGGAAGCCAATCAATTGAGAGAAAGCTGAGAAAAATAAAGCAACACAGAGAGACAGAGAGGCAGAGTCTTTAACCCTACCCTCTGAAAAACACCCAGGTAACCCTTGGGTCAGAAGAACCCAGGTTAAGAATTTTTAGTGTAGGTGAAATTGTTTTGTGGATTTAGATAATCAGTTTCTATCAAGAACAGAATCTAAAATAAATAAATAAATAACAAGAAAAACAAACAAAAGAAACCATCAGTATGCTTCAAACTAGTTTGGCTAGCACAGAGACTGACTTAGGGCAGCAGCTTCGGGAATGTTTGTCAGCTTATCGACTACTGCAAAAAAGGTGGGCGAGGGGATGACAATGAAGAATGCATTGCAATTTAGCATCCCGAATTAAGACATGGGTTAAAAATTCCATCTATGCTATGTCCTGCCTCTGTGACATTGGTCAAGTCACTTAATTTTTCCGTATATAAAGGTTTCTCATCTATAAAATGAGACAAACTCGAAAACTCTTTCCATCTATAAATATGATTTAAATAGGAAAATTGAGAAACGAAGACTGTTATTCAACTCCCCATCAGTCCGTCTGGCTCTTTTACCCGGAGGAGGTATGGAATTCTACTTTCTGCTCTGAAAACACTGATGAGTTAGAGTAAAGAGAATCATGAGTAATGTCTCTCTGTAGTAAATTCACAGATTAAGTAAGAAGCTGGGCTTTCCTCACCAAGTTTTGCTTGGTTAATTCTAAGCAAATAAAAAAAAAGTATGACTCTGGACTGGTGACTGTGTGTGTGTGTGTCAGTGTGTGTGTTTGTGTGTGTGCGGTCATGTTTTGCGGAGAGATTGGTGTGTACTGTACATTGCATATGTTAAAACTCACTCGAATATCCTTGATTAATTCTTTCAGAAATGCCAAGGTGGGCAATTCTCTGGAAAAAGGCAAAGCAAAGAAGAAATAGTTGCATTCTACCTGATGTTCATTGATAAACTTGGAAATTATCCTAGAGGTGGACAACCAAAAAGTACTAAAAAGAAACATAGTATATATGGGATGGAGTAGGGAGTGACTCCATGTGTATATATATTATAACAAATATATTTAAGTACAGATAATACTGAACATATGTATGTATACACATATATACTATGGACACATATACACATGTACATGTATATATATACATACAAATGGTGTTGCAAAGGTCTTATATTTGCAAAACATGTGTGTGTATGTTATGTACAATGTGTGTGCACATGTATACATACAAATGTGTACATATACACATTGCATAGAAACATTCATATATATGCCTGTGTGTATATATATATATATATATATATCTCCAAATATATATATATATATATATATATATATACATATATATATTTATATATGGAGAGAGAGAGAGAGAAAGAGAGAGAGAGAGAGAGAGAGAGAGAGAGAGAGAGAGAGAGAGAGAACTAGTGATAGTCAATAGAGAGCCAGATCTTTAGTCAGGAAGACTTCTTTTCATGAGTTCAAATCTGGTCTTAGATACATCTTAACTGTGTAGCCTTCAGCAAGTCACTTGGACAAGTCAGTTCCCTTTCCGTAAAATGAGCTGGTGAAGGAAATGGCAAACCACTACAGTATCTTTGGCATTATAAACTCCAATATCTTTCCCAAATTGTGTCACAAAAAGTTGGACATGACTGAAAGAACTGAACCCAAATAATGTGTGTATCATACAAAACATATATAAAGACATATGTGAATATAAACATACTTGTGTATATATGAGACAGACAGAAAGACAGAAGCAGAGAGGAAAACAGACACATTTACAGACTTAGGGAGACACAAAAATGCATTACTTCTCAGCAGAGAAGTCATTGAGTGCCCAAGCCAGGGGACAAATCAATAACAAGGAACAGGAGAGAATTTCTTAGATTCTTTGAACAAATAAATCACAATATGTGAAGCAGACACCCTGTAGGACATCCATTTAAAAAAAAAATTTCCTGACAAGTTGGCCCAAGTAATTTTTGGCATTACTATAAAAGTGAAGGTATGACCAAACTACCTTCAAGAAGGTGAGTGAACTGAGAATAACTTTTCTTTGGCATGGCAATGTCCAGGATGCAGTTTAATTATCTAAAATGGTTGTGAATTAGATGGATCACAGCATCATATACTCATCAGGCATATAAAGTGCTCATCCAGAGCTTTAGATTTGGAGGATTACACTTCCTTCTCCATTTTGCTGGCCTTTCTTTCATGGTTCAGAGCAAAAATTTTCCTCAGTGTACATAAGACCATAGATCTAACACTGGAAGTAAACAAAGATTCCATTTAAGTCAGTGGTTCTCAATCTATGGGTAATGTTCAATTTGTAACAATGAAAATATATCCTGTATATCAGATATTTACATTACAATTAATAACAGTAGCAAAATTGTGGTTATGAAGTAGCAACAAAAATAATTTTATGGTTGGGTGTCACCACAACATGAGGAACTGTATTAAAGGATTGCAGAATTAGAAAGACTGAGAACCACTTAGATTCTAAGTGAAGCTCCTTCCTTTTACAAAAAAGAAAACTGAGACCAAAGAAGGGAAAGTTGCTTTTTTTGTTTGTTTGTTTGCACAAGATTTAACAAATATTTAAGTAAGGGAAATGAGAATTGAACCCAAGTCCTATGACTCCAGAGTCCCTTCCACTCTTGACAGCCTTGCCTCCTGTTTCCTTCCTAGTTTCCTTGAGATTTCTTCATTACCTTCCTAATTTCAAATTAAAATAATTACTGGCCTCTGCTTTTCATTGATTGATAATATTATGGGCTGGACACTTTATGACTTCCTGAAACGGAGATTCCCAACACTCATGTATTCAACAGCCAAATACAAAAAAAGTAGTGTGCTAATAGTTACAGGGTAATATTCTTGCTGTTTATCCTTTGTTTTTCCAAGAAGACCAATAATATCACAAGTGATAATGACTCATTTGTGAACTGGTTTTAAATGAGGTCACATTGCACAGAATCATGAACCTCACTCTCTTTTCCAGTTGTCAAAGACCAGTGACAAACCAACAGTCAAGATGATTGGAGATGGCCTGGGATGCCACATTTGACCTTGTGGTCTTCGATGTCAGACTGGGCTCCAAGGACTCCATAGGACTCCTATTTCAACCTCCTTCACAGACAATGGAACAAATTGTTTTCATCACCTCATTCCACCAGGAGGATACAAAGATATACAAGAGACAAAGAAAGAAGCAATAATAGTTTTGGTCCTCAGGGTGGTTACTGCCTACTGAGAGCTCCAAAGTGGAAACGGACACATAAGCACAATTGGCCGTGCCAGAACAGCACTGTGGAGTGCTCAAGAAATGGCCTTCGTTGTTAGGTTGTTTATGTTCAGTTTTGTTCTCAAGTGTCCATAAGTCATTATATTCACAGGTTGCTCTCCCCTGTCCTGAATGGAGGCTCTTTCCTGTATTTGAATTTAGAGGAGAGAAATCTTTTGCAGAGTAAACACCACCTAGTGAAAGGTGAGCTCAAGGAAAATATCTTTCATATGTGTTCCTCGGCATACTGCCCTGTGCTAAAGACATTTATTCCTCCCAGAAGAGGTGCAATCCTCTGCTCTGAAAGTAGCTCCATGATATTCTTGAACTATGGGGATGAAACACTAAACAGGACAATGACATTTATCTAATATTTCTCTATATGTCTATATATTTTCAAATCAGACTAGCTCCTTCATCTGAAGACAAATATTTATGCTCTCAAAGCAAATTCCATCTTTACAGAACTGACATGGTATCTTGAATATTGTACTATAAGAGCCTAACTATGAAATCACAGGGAATTGTGTGTGTGAGTATGTGTGCGTGCATGTGTGTGAGTGTGTGTGTGTGTATGTGTGTGTGTGTATAAGGGTAGTATTAGAAACCAAAGTCTTCTGGGAAATATGCTAATGTCAGAGAAAAAGTGGGAAATTCATACTCATATATACATAACATACATGCATAACATATATAGTTACATTATATATATATATATATATATATATATGCCATATTTAGAGATTGTGAAGGGCTAGAGAGACAGTTTGGGAAAATAGGAAGAGCAACACCTGCCTTTGAATTTCACCTCATACATTTAATAGAATAGTGTGAATGTGGGTTGGTCACTTGATCTGCATGGGATTTACTTTCATCACATGTAAAATGAAGGGAATGACCTAGATTTCTTTAGTTTTGGTCTGATTAAAGATTATTATAGTGAGATTATTTTTTTTCTTTTTGGAGGAGGAAGGGCAGGGAGGGCAATGGTGTTAAGTGATTTGCCCAAAGTCACATGGCTAGTAAGTATTAAGTGTCTTGAACAAATAATTTAATCCCTTGTTTATCTCTTGGTTCTCTCTCTCTCTCTCTCTCTCTCTCTCTCTCTCTCTCTCTCTCTTTCTCTCTCTCTCTGTCTCTCCCCCTCATGTGTATATGTGTATGTGTGTGTGTGTGTGTGTGTGTGTGTGTGTGTGTGTGTGTCTGCTGGGGAGTAGGAAAGGTTAAATACTGGATTTGGAGTCAAAATAGCTGAGTCTGGGAGGCGGAGCCAAGATGGCGGCATAGCAGCAGCAACATATCGCAGCTCTCACATACCCACCCCAAAATACCCATAAAATAGGACTCTAAACCAATCCTAGAACTCCAAAACACACACAAAGATACTTCCCACTAAAGTCAGCTTGGCTACGAGGAACCATATCAGCACTGCGAACCAAAACCAGCCTGGCCTAAAGCCTTGGCTGTGCCCCAGGGGCAGCTGGACGGGAGGAGCAGAGGAGCTTCAGGTGAGCAGATTAGCAGCAGCTGTGAATGGGAATTGTGAAAGGGGGAGATAAGCAGTCTGGCCAGAAGGCCTCCAGAGCAGAAAAGCGAAAGGCAGAGGTTTTGTACACGCCTCGGCGTTGCAGCTTCCCACCCTGGCCTGCAGGCAGAAGGGGAACTGAGAGATTGAACTCAGGCCAGAGCTCTCGCACTGAGCGGCCTGGATCTGGATCGCCGTCTTGGGCCTTGGTCTTGGAGTCCTCACAATCCAGTCAGCCAGAAGTATATAGGAAGAGTTCAAAGCCTCTCCCTAAGAGCTATGGCAGCCGGGAGGACTCCAGCGATTTGGGACAGAGCTTTCCCTTCTAGAAGCAGAGCCCCAGTGATTTAAAAAAAAAAATCATGGTCTGAAGAACCATGAGTAACAATAAGCATAAGAAGCAAAGTAAGAACAGCTCCCAAACCCTTGATACTTTCTTTGGGGTAAAGAAAGATCATGGGAGAGAGAGGGAGGAGGAGAGCGCAGCCAGAGCACCCCCACTAGGGGCTTCCAATAAACATGAAGAATGCCTTAAAGCTTGAGATGAGCTGAAGAAAGATTTTCAAAACCAAATAAGGGAAGTGGAAGAAAAATTGGGAAGAGAAATAAGAACTTTGCAGGAAAATCATGAAAAGAGAGTCA
>JAQQSU010004128.1:0-14165 GCA_028627135.1 Pseudochirops cupreus | reverse complement strand
GCAAAACTGAATATAATGTTTCAGGGGAAAATATGGTCATTCAATGAAATAGAGGACTTTCAAGCATTCTTGATGAAAAAAACCAGAGTTGAATAGAAAATTTGACATTCAGATATAAGAAGCAAGAGAAGCATGAGAAGGTAAACAAGTCAAAGAAATCATAAGGAACTTATCAAAGTTGAACTATTTACATTCTTACCTGGAAAAACAATCATTGTAACTTATGAAACTTTTCTCAATATGAGGAGAGTTGAAGGGAATAATTATAATAAATGAGGAATTTTTCTTTTAGAGAACAAGATCTTGGAGATGCTACACAGCTTCACTGGAATAGTAAGATAGACTGACTTCTCAAATTGGTGGAACAAAATCCTTTAGTTTGGGTAACATTTTCAAGAAATTCCAAAAGGTTCATTTATTATAGCTTTAAAAAACACTGACATGTGATAACCTATGAGAATACTGGGTTGGGCATTAAAGATCAGATTCCCAAGTTTTCTGTATTTTAGTTAACTGGAAACAAAGGAAATGTATAAATATGGGTTGGGTAACAAACTTTGATTTGGAATACTTGTATACTGTTGTTGCTGTTGTTTTGTGTGTAAAACTACAATATTTAGCCTGTCTTCTACCCTTTGACTTTTCTACTTTTGTGTCTGTTCTTTTAAGTACTTCTGGAGAAAGTGATTAAATTGGGCTGATTGGGTCCACCACAGATCCACTCACCTACCTCATTTGGGGCTTTCAAGAGAAATTTCTCTCACCATGATTAGCAATGGTCTCTTAGTTGCCAGGATGGGCTTTACTCAATCATAATCCTCTTTGACCTGTTTGCTTCATTTGAGACTCTTAACAACCCTCTACTCCTGCAATACTTGATTGTCTTTGGCTTTTCGTGGCATCACTCAGTCCTGTTTCAGCTTCTCTCTCCATACTTTCTCTCTTTGTAACCTCACCAGCTCCTGTAGGAGAGATCCAGAGAGATTTCTCATAGAAGGTGGAATTATAGCTAGATCTGAGTAAAGATGAGGAGTGAGAGCATTCCAGGAAGGAGGGACAAACTGAATATGGCTGGAATCATTGAGTATCTTTTTGTTTTTGTTTGTTTAGTATGTTATTTCCCCCCAGTTACATATAAAAACAGTTTTTAACATTCCTTTTCTAAAACCCTTTTGAGTTCCAAATTCTCTCTCTTCCTCCCTCCTCACCACCCCCCCCATTGAGAAGGCAAGCACTTTGATAATTGGTTATACATATAAATAACACTTCCACAATAATCATGTTGTTGAAAGAAAATATAGACCAAAAAAGCCCCCAAGAAAAATAAAGTAAAAAAAAAATGCCTAAATCTGCGTTCAGAAACCATCAGTTCTTTGTCTGGGGATGGAGAGCATTTTTCATCTTAAGTCCTTCAGAGTTGTGTTGGAAGCGTTGTAATGCTGAGAATAGCTAAATCATTCACAGCTGATCATCTCACAATATTGCTGTTACTTTGTACACAGTACATTTCATTTTGTATCAGCTCATATGAGTCTTTCCAGTTTTCTCCGAGAACATCCTGCTTAGCATTTCCTATAGTGCAATAATATTCCATCAAAATCACATACCACAATTTTCAGCCATTCCCCAATTGATGCACAAACCCTCAATTTCTATCTCACTGCCCCCAGAAAAGAGCTGCTATATTTTTGTACATATTGGTCTGTAGTGCCAATGCAATATTTACAGCACCCACGATGATGATAAAGACCATGACTATATGTATCACATGACATTTGATCACAAAATATGCCAAACTCTCTAGATACAGGATAACACTGAAAGATTTATTTAGACACCAGAAAACCAAATCACAAAACCAGTAAGCCAATTCCATCATAGTACCAAAGATATTCAGAAGTCATAATAATGCTGAGAGCCACACCATCCTTTAGCCTTCCCACAAACCAATACAGGATCAATATTTACTCACAAATCTCTCTATCTCTTTGCCTCAGCTCCTCTGTCTCCAACTGTCTCCACCTGTCTCCAACTTGTCTAGTTAGCTCTCTAACAGCTTTCTGTGGGCTCTAGTGTACAGAGTTTATATTCATAGCAGGGGAGGTCTTCAGACTCCCCCTTGGGTCTATTAAGGGTCAGGGGAGATCTTCAAATTCCCATTCCCATTACAAGGTCTCCCTCCTTTTTCAATTTTTTTAAAATCTCTTTTGAAATATAGACCTAGTAGTGGTATTGCTAGCTCAAAGCGCATGCGTGGTTTTATAGCCCTTTGGGTATAGTTCCAGATGGCTCTACAGAATGATTGGATCAGTTCACAATTCTACCAACAGTGCATTAATGTCTCATTTTTCCCACATCTCCTCCAACATTTTTTGCTGTCCTATTAGCCAATCTAATAGGTATTCAGAGAGTGTCTTGTGGGAGGGAAAGCAAGGAGCCCAGAGTCACTGGATCACAAAGTACATGGGATAGAGGCCTAAAAGTTGGGTGTGGAGAGGCAGGTTATGAAGAAAGAAAACCAAATTACCAATATCCAAAGTGGAAAGGGAAAATTTACCACCAATGAAGAGGAAATGAAAGCAATAATTAGGAGGTATTTTGCCTACCTGTATGCCAGTAAATCTGACAACCTAAGTGAAATGGATGAATATTTACAAAAATATAAATTGCACACATTTCATTTCCAGTTCTTTGTTAACACAATTCTCTACAGACATTTTAGTACATACAAGTCATTTCTTCTTTGTCAGTACTGCTTCCCTTCTCCTGAGAGACAGTATCTCAGGAATATTTCTGAGTCAGAGAGTATGAAGAATTCAGTAAGTAACTTTTCTGGAATAAGTCCAAATTTATATCCATGATCAACTAATTTTCTTTCAATTCCATTGCTTTATTATTTTATTACATTACATTTATAACCATTACAGGTTAGGACTTGTCTAGCTAGGCTTTTTTATTGATCTAAATATAATTTTGTTCATTTCAGCTGAGGTCTGTTAGCACCATGCCACTTTTTCCCATATAGCATTATATTCATTAAATTTTGTTCCTCAAAGTTAGTATTGTCTAGCTCTGTAAATTGGTAATTTGATTTCTAAAGCCCTAAAACTGTGTATTAATTTAGGCAGTAGTCATTTTTACTATACTGACACAGAATCATAATTTTATTTGAGTCTTTTCGCCTCTTCTGCCTTATCCCTGGTTAGGATTTTTTTTTCCCTAGCCGTAATTTTGAAAGCTATAACCTTTTTTTCCTCCTGATTTTTTTCAAGGATTACATGAGATAATTTGTTTACTCGGCTTTCAGTTTCCTTTTAATGAACTTTCCAGTTATTATTATAGTCATTATGTATAATATTCTCTTCTACTTATTTTATTCTGTGTGAGTTCATATGCCTCTTCTCATATTTCTCTGGATTTCTCATTCATTACAATCTAATGTTTTTTATTTAGATACAAATTATTACTGAAAATTTGAAAAAAAAAAAGCATCTGTCAGAAAAGATAAGAGCCACATGTTAAATGAGACTTACAATAGGCTAGGTTTCTGTGGGCTACCTTATAGAAGTGTTAGGAAAATTACCGCTGTATTCACATACCTTTTACCTTTTTTTTTTTAAATCTATGCCCAAGATCCTAAAGCTTCAAGAAACAGAAGAGTTGTTTCTTAGTTTGAGAAAAGAGGTAAATGAGATTAAGTTACTACTATGTCAGACGGAGAAAAATGGGAGGAATCACACATTGTCCCTGGTTGATTCAAGTCTTAGTAAAATGAACACTGTCATCCAGGAAAGAGATACCCTGTAGAAGACAGAGAAGGCTTCTCCAAATGAAAATGAAACAATTGAAAGAAATTCTAAAGAAGAGAACCCTGGTGAGAAGTGTTTTGCCCCCTGTTGATAAACTACTATTGGCTGAAAACAAAATGAGAAATTGTTCCAGCTGAAGAGGGGAGCCAGGAACCAAAGCTTTCAAAAAGGAGCTGAAAGTGCAAAGGTGCAGCAGATATCTGGAGTGAAATCTAGTACTTGAAAATGAGGTGGATTTTGTAAACAAATAAACCAAAAAAAATGGCTTTTCACCTGAATTTCATGAACTTCTTTTACTTCTTGCTATATGATTTTCAATTACATAGTCTTGTAATTGCTAAGCTTGAGACAATATCACATTTTATCTTTTTTTGGTTGTTGTCTCTTGGTGAGTGAATGAAACACAGAGACAGGATGTCCCAGAAGTCTTAGAGCAGTCATAAACCATTAAAGCTTAGGATTGCACCAAGACTTTTGGGACACATTATATATATATAATTCTTCATTAGCAAAAATAAATAAATAAAGTATTGAAAGACAGCATGGTATAGTGCAAAGAGCTCTGGAATTGGGTTTGGAGGACCTGAGTTCAAATAATCACTGAGCCTTGGTCTCCTTGCTATGAAAATTAGGGAGTTGAACTAGAACTAGATGGTCTTCAAGGTCCTTTTCAGCTCTAAGCCTATGATTCTCTGGTCCCATGATTTGCTTCACAGGGAGATTCCATGTTTCCGACTCTAGGGTTCATTAGTCAGACCAAAAGAAATCAGAAGTGATGGTGGGAAAAATGAAAACTCAAATTTGTATAGGATTTTTTAAAGTTTGATAATAACTAGTATTTTTTTTACAGCATTTTAAAGTTTGCAAAGTGCTTTACATGTCTTATCTATTTTGGTCCTCAATTCTGGGAAGTAGGGGTAATTTGAGGAAACTGAGGCTTACCAAGGTTGTGTGACTTGCCCAGGGTCACACAGGTAGCAAGTGACTGAGGTAGGACTGAACTCAGGTCTTTCTAACCCTAAGTGTTTGCACAACAAGTGTGTGAGCAGTGCAGGTATTCTTATCCTCATTCTTTGGATGATGAAATTGGCTCTGATATGTTATGACACTCCCATGATCAATAGTAAAGATCAGAGCCATTCTCTGAATCCAGGTCACTTTCAACTATGCATCTCTTCTAATCATATTCTACCTTTTCACAAATACTGTTTTATCATTGCTATTATAAAATGTGAGCTGTTATGACTTGGGCTGTACTGTAATCAGAAGGGCCATCTTTGTATGTCAAAGTTAAATGAAATTACTTTTATTCTGACCAAACGCCCATGATTATACATATTGCTGATAAAGGCCTTTTGTCCAGAATTGCAAAAGTTTTTAGGGCAGGAATGTTCCATTTTTCCTTATATTCCCAATGCCTAGTGTAATACCTCACACATCAGAGGAACTTAATTTTAAATTGAAATAAACTAGGAAATGAATGTATGGAGCATTAGAGCTTGAATCAAGAATAACTGAGTTCAGATCCAGTCTTAAATGCTTGCTACTTGTGTGGCCAAGTCGTGTGATGTTAGTTGGTGGGCAACTTAACCCTTTTTGCCTCAGTTTCCTCATCTGTCAAATAAGCTACAGAAGAAAATGGCAAACCACTCTAGTATCTTTGCCAAGAAAACTCCAAATAGGATCACCCAGATTCAGATAGGACTGAAAACAAATTAATCTCAAATTCCTTAGAGAAGCTGTGTAGTGGAGTTCTATGTACTACTCTAGCCTCAGTTTCCTTATCTATCAAATGAAGATAACAACAATATCTACTCCACAGGGAACTTTGTGGTGTTTCAGCCTGCTCCTACAAGCCTAGCACTTAAATAGGGTCCTGACAAAATACTAAGTCCCACAGGCATTGAATGGTGGTCTGAATTTGAACCCAGGCTCTCTGATTGCATTGCAGATCCAGGGCACCAGTCTGAGAGGCTGTATAACAGAAGGGGTATAGTAATGTGAATTCTCTCCCTCTCCCTCTTTCTCTCTCTCTCTCTCTTTCTCTCTCCCTCTTTCCTCTCTCTCTCTTTCTCTCCCTCTCCCCTTCTCCCTCTCCCTCTCCCTCTTCCTTTCCCTCTTCCTCTCCCTCTCCCTCTCAGATCTCTTCCTCTCCCTCTCCCTCTCTCTCTCTCTCTCTCTCTCTCTCTCTCTCTCTCTCTCAGTATAAGCTCTTTGAGGCAGGGACTGTTCATTTTTGTCTTTGTGCTGGTACTTACCGTAATAACTGTCACATGGTAGGTACTTACCAAATGCATGGCTTGGCATGGCTACTGAGAAACAGTAGCAAAAGTTAAGGGTAAATAACGTTAATGAGTAAAAAAGTAAGGAGGCAAATGTTAGCTGAGTCAAAGAGCTTCCAAACCTCTATGCAACTATCCCAGAATGAAGCAGACTGTTCCCTCTATCCAAGCAGAGACTAGATAGATTTTTCAGGAATTTCATAAAGGGGATTTATCCACAGATTGAGAGACTAAACTAGACCAATGAGGGAGCCTCTGAACTGGAGAGGTGTCATTGCATGACACCAAGGGGTGTGTGATCAACCAACAGGAATATAGAAAGATGAGTTACATCTCACTTTCCCCAAGATATATTTTGGGGTACAATTGTTCCTACTTTTCACTCATTACCAGACAACACTTATCACTCTGTCCTTTCCCTCTGTTGTATAAGCTTCCAAACGTTCTGTTTCTGGGATGGCACAGGCCCCTCAGGACTGTCAGAATAGCCCTCACCTGGGTGAACCCAGCCAAAGGTGTCATTAGGAATATCCCCCCCACTCCCACCCCAGCATACACGTTCTGTCCCCTGATCACCTTGTGGCCTGGAGAACAGGAGGGAGAGAGCTCTTTATTTTCTCTGCTCCATGAAAATGAGTTGCATAGAATAAGCAGAATGAATTTTAACAGAGAAATTGACTTGATTTTCCCTGTAAAATCTACCCCTTTTATAAACTTCCATATTTCTGACAAGGTTACCACCATCCTTCCAGCTACCCAGGTTCATAAATAATTTTTGTGATTCTTTATCATTCTCAACTCTTCACTCTCATTCACTACATATGTCCAAGGAATGGTCAAATATTTTCACATCTTTGCCACTACCTTATTTTGGGCTCTTATAACTTTTTCTTTTTTCTTTCTTGCTTTCCTGCTTTAAGGTTTTGCTAAGCACTTTTATTTCATTTTATCCTCATAATCACCCTGGGAGGTAGGTGCAAATCACTATCCCTATATTACAGATGAGAAAACTGAGGTAGACAGATGTCAAGGGACTTGCCCAGTGTCACACAGCTACTCAAGTGTCTGAGACCTCATCTGAACCTAGGCCTTCCTGACCCTAGTGCACTATCCACTGTAGCATCTAGCTGCCTCATGGCTTAGACTATACAATGGCCTCCTAATGAACCATCTTTCTAGTTTCTCTCCACTCCAGCTTAGCCTCCAGGATTGGAGGTGAGAAGGATTTGCATTCTAGGCATTGAAGACAATTTGCATGTTGGCATGAGATGGATTGATGAATTCTGGGAGGGCAGATAAGCCAAGATGGCTACAATATAGAGTGAGGGGAGTGACATGAAATAACTGGAAATTAGCTCTCCTTTTGATGAGAGGCAAATATAAAATTCCTAACAGAGAAACTACAGTATTGGAAAATATGAAAACTTGATCAAAGAAAGAGGCAATTTGGAATCAGGATCATTTACAATCAACAAGCAGCAAAATGGAAGTTGCATTTGAGAAAATCTTCAAGGCAGGGGACTGAAGTGGGAGTGACCGAGCTTAGAGAATTCTTTCTAACAGTGAGGGAGACAAAGAAAGATTTCCACAATGTGTGTGGGACTAACAGCCGTATCATCTCTTGAAGATATGCATGGGCAGAGAAAACCTCTACACTTGTGCGTGTAAGGATGTGATTGAGCGTTACAAGTGGCCAAATACATAAATCATTTCAGTTGCTGCAAAGGACATCACAATGCCACCATGAGCTTAACAACCAGTAGGGTTCAAGAGGGCTAGAGAGGACTGATTATTGTATCCAGGGATAATGATAAAGCTAAGTCATAAGTGAAATAGAATATTGTATCGTAGCCTGTACAGCGTATACACTAGAAGCCCTAATTAAACTCAATTTCTAATCCTGTCAAGTCAAGAACCAAACCCCTGGATGGTGGTGATCCTGTCAAGGCAGATCAACTCTCCGGGGCCTGGGCCTCAGCAGCCAGCTGGCCTTCCTTCTCACTTTCCTTTATACCCTAGTTTATAACAAGAGGGATATACACTCTGGTAGCCCCATTGTGCAATGAGCTTTGGGGGTACTGGAACCTGCAGATGGCTTGGGGAGGCGTGGTACAGTGACAAGGGCTCTGGATCTGGAATCAGAGTGCCTGAGTTTGATTCCTGATTTTGTCCCTTTGTGACTTTGAGCAGTTAACCTCTCTGGTTTCTTCAGCTTGATGGGATGGTACAAGGTAATCTCTCTCATGCTGCTTCCAATTCTAGACCCATGAGCCAATGCTCCCATGAGCTTCAGGTACCACAATACAGTGGGGAAGAAACAGCAAGAGGGAATGACATTTGTCCTCAATATTTTGCACACATGGACTTTGTTCCCTCCTTTTAAAGACCATTAGCTGTGTTTGTAATTATTGCACACAAAGTGACTATCTTTACTGTATTACATAGCAGCATTTGTTGTGTAAAGTAAATTTTTCATTAGGTATAAAGAAAAATGGGAAAATCACACTCAACAATATTTTATTATAATACTGGTTATTCATGTGAAATATCCTGTCATTTTCCTCCCGTAATATTTTAAGACTCTCCGCATCAAGACATGTCCACATTACCATGGACAAGATAATGTCTTTCTTAGCAAAAACAGTCATCAGAATTCAGCTACCATGTTGTTGATCATTTTGAGTCTTTGAAACATCCCCGAGAATTTGCTGTGTGGAGAAGAATATTAATTTCCTGAGTTCTAAGAAGACTTTATGTAACCCTGCCATCAAATTTCATCACTGCTCTAAATGATACTCAAATCCCTCAGATATCATAATATTTTAAGGTAAATTAAGAGTGTAATTCTAATGAGGAGAACTTAATCTAGTAATTTATAGTATGTACTTTTGGCAGGCAACATGAGCTATATTGAAGCTGCTTCTCCCCAAACTCTAGTGGTCTAGTTTAAAATCTGCCAGAAATGTGCTATTGTATTATAAAGAACCAATGAGGTGAGGAGGCAGACTGGGAAGTGGGCAATGAAATGGAAATGGAAAGGACCAGGGTTGAATCCTCACCGCTACTGAATGTGAGAGTAACTTACTTATAAAAGTAAAGGGATGGGCTAGAGCATGAGTGGGGAACCTGTGTCTTCAAGGCCACACAAGGCCTTCTAGCTCCTTGGGTATAGCCTTTTGACTGAGTCCAAGGATTTGTTCCTTCTGATCAGTTGTTCAACCCCTTTGCAGTCTGTGGGCTGAGAGCTCTGGAAGCAGCTTCTACCCCTGCTAATTCAGTGGCTCCCAAGGCCTGCTCCTGGTCTTCTGGGGCCTGGCCAACACTGGCACAACTTGTGCTGGACTGTGCTCCACTCTCACCCAGGTGCAAAAGACCTTTCCTACTGACCTTCTAAGTTGTCTTTGTCTGGAAAATTATTTCACTCCATCCTTTTGTGGAGTGAAATAATTTTCAAACAATCCTCAGGTATAAGGTCAGAAGGTTGGATGAGGTGTTTTCTAAGTCCCTTCCAGTTTAGACTCTATATCTTATGCTTAATATTTGTGACATTCTATATATTTTAAAGGCTTTAATATTTCTTAAAGGAAATGGAATAAAAATGGACAATTTTTAGTGTAACTCAAACTGGATTATTTTGAGTTCAACTATCAATATTCTTCTGGGCCTAGCTTTTTGTCTGAAGTACAAAGAGGTTGGGATTCCCAGTGAAAGGGGTTATGTGTTTGTTGAGAAGTAGGACTATAGCCTTTGCTCATTGCCAGGACAAGGTAGAAGGACAAGATCATAAGGATACAAAGCTCTTCAGTTTTGTAGCTATGGATAAATTAGGCCTTGGAAAATATTTAAGTGGGGTTTTTTTTTTTACATAAATGTCCTCATAAAAGAGCTATTTGGTCACTGTGCACTTGAGGAACTCTGAAATTAGGCCAACCATTGCTCTAAATAATAGGGTTTAACAGGGTAGAGTTCTAAAAACCTTTTTTTTGTAGTTTTTTTTAATTTTGGTTTTTTTCCATATTAATAAGCACATTCCTATTTTCAAAAAGACAAAAACATTTTTAAAATCCTTTTTAGCAACTCATCCTAAAATATGGAGATCCTCCTTTTGATTTTTTGTAGCCACTTAATTCCTGACATCCTATCTCAGAGTGATGTTGAAGATGCTGTATTTAAATAAACAAATCATTCTGCTTTTCTGCTTCCTCAATTAGGTCCATTTAAAATTTGTTAATGGTATGATGATGGTCTCTCCTTATTTCTATAACACATTTTAACAAATCCTAAGCAGGAAGAAAATGTAACAAATCAGGAAATTTGCTTCAGATACTTATCCACTCCTCTATTTGTGAACTTTGTGCATATAAGACATGAGAGTAGATGGATTACATTCTTTTTCTAATTAGAAGAGTTCTACAACTGCAGAAGGATGTGAAGCCAAGGAACAAATACTAAAATCACAATTTGGTATAACCCTATTCCTGCTTTGGTGGCAGAAGACTGTCTGGAAGAAATTGTATGGGAGTACAGCACCAAAGTGATGGAGATAAAGTATCCACTGGCCTAAGTTCTTCCCAAAACCCCTCCAAACATCTTTAAATAATGCCACAAAACAACTCCTGGAGGGGCAGGAACCACAAAAGGATGGAGTGAAATAATTTTCCAGACAAAGACAACTTAGAAGGTCAGTAGGAAAGGTCTTTTGCACCTGGGTGAGAGTGGAGCACAGTCCAGCACAAGTTGTGCCAGTGTTGGCCAGGCCCCAGAAGACCAGGAGCAGGCCTCGGGAGCCACTGAATTAGCAGGGGTAGAAGCTGCTTCCAGAGCTCTCAGCCCACAGACTGCAAAGGGGTTGAACAACTGATCAGAAGGAAATTACGGGGGTCTCTTTGTTAGCACTGAAGCAGGACTCTGTTGCTTTGCCCATATCTCAATATGGGTCACAGTCCTTATTGGCAATCCCAGGGTGAGGAAGAGCACGAGCATACCAGCACGTGTAGCAGCACAGTTACAAGGCAGAAAAGAGTGCTTGTGATTGCCCACAGACCAGAGCACTGGTCAGGAGAGTAGTAAACATGCCTCTCCTTAAATCCTACCACCTTGGAAGAATTGAAAACTTACAGATCCCTAGAACAATCTCTGAAAACAGCTACAAAAAAAAAACCCTGAAGCTTGGGACAGTGTGCCCTCTACCCTGGGTGCAGAGCCCCACTTTAAGAGTTGAAAGTTAAGAAATACACTGGAAAACTAAGCAAACCACAGAAAAATATTCTGAGCATATGAAGTTATTATGGTGACAAGGAAGATCAAAACATACACTCAGAAGACAACAGAGCCAAAGCACCAATATCCAAAGACTCCAAGAAAAATATGAATTGGTGCCAAGACATGAAAGAGTTAAAGAAGATTTTGAAAATCAGGTAAAAAATAAAAAGAAAAAGATATCTAAAAGAAGAAAACCAAGTAAGAGAGGTAGAGGAAAAATTGGGAAGCAAATGAGAGTGATGTAAGAAAATCATGAAAAAAGGAAGCACAAAACAGAGTAGTCCAAATGGTAAAAAAAGGTCCAAAAAGCCAACAAGGTGAATAATGCCTTGAAAAGCAGAACTGACCAAATGGAAAAGGTGGTTCACTGAAGAAAATAATGGTGACAAGGAAAATTAAAACACACTCAGAAAACAATAGAAAAAATTCTGAGCATATAAAGTTACTATAGTGACAAGGAAGATCAAAACACCTACTCAGGAGAAAACATCAAAAGCTCCTACATCCAAAGGCTCCAAAAAAAAATATTCATTGGTCTCAGGTCATGGAATAGCTCAAAAAATATTTTGAAAATCAACTAAGAGAGGTAGAGGAAAAATTGGGAAGAGAAATGAGAATGATACAAGAAAATAATGAAAAAAGAATCAATAACTTGGTAAAGGAAACATAAAAATTCACTGAAGAAATTAACACCTTAAAAAACAGAGAAGGCCGAGTAGTAAAAAGAGGTAAAACAAAAAAAAAAGGCAATGAGGAGAAGAATTTCCTGAAAAAGAGGCACAAATATATTCACTGAAGAAATGACTCCTCCCAATTACTTTTATTTATTTTCTGGATTCTGCAGTTGAAAGGAAACACGGTGTTGGCCTCAGAAACAGGAAGAACCGAATTCAAGTCATACCTGAATGATACTGGCTGTGTGAGCCCAGACAATCACTTAACCTTTCAGTGTTGTAGGATACATTTTTAAACCAAGGAATTATGGGACCCCAGGGAACCTTATGTACCAATTAATGATCCCTGTTTCTATTTGAGTTTGTCACCACCCTTCTAGGCAACTACATGAGGATATAAGTTCTAAAGAAGGTGCCAACCTTCCTTTGTTAAGAGAATCTGCTGAGAAGGGTGTTACCTATTGTGATCAAAATCATGAGTCTAGACCCCTGTCATTTCATTTTGAGTCACAATTTTTTAAAATGAGGATGTGTTGTTGGGTAGAAAAACCAACAGGGGAAGACCATTATTCTGGATCTTATTCTCCACAACAAATTGGTTGTTGGGGTGGAAAGTATGGGGACCCACAGAAGAGGGATTGGATGATTCCATATCAGAATTGGTTATCAAGAAGAAGAAAGTTGGAAATTGTTGACATGCAAGCTAGATTTTGGGAAAGCAGAATTTAAGGGTTTGTAGAAAGGATAGTCTTGGTATAAAATTTTGTAGTGAATTTTCACCTCATCAAGCCAACACAAAATAAACTTGGAATACAAAATGTGAAACAATTCCAGTAAGAAAAAGGAAGAATTTCTTTAAGTAATATTAAATTTAAATGTAACTTACCAACAAAACTTAGATTAAAAAAAAAAGATATGTAAAGAAAACTGAGCCAAGTGTTGGTAAGAAAGCATGAATACAACAGTGTGACAAATCCTGTAGTCAAATCAACTAGCATTTGTTAAGTTCCTACTATGTGCCAAACCCTGCGGGTTAAAAGATGGGCAAAAAACAGTTCCTGTCTTCGAAGAGCTCACAGTCTAAGAGACAATATGCAAACTGCAGGGTGTCCTCTACAAAAGTCCTACTGTGGTTTTAAACTATTAAAATGAAGACTTCTGGGACACCCTCTTTGTACAAACAAGATATCTCCAAGATAAATATGAGATAATCTCAGAGGGAAGGCACTTGGCATTAGGAGGGATTGGGAGAGACTGTAGAATAACACTGAATTCTATAATAATTGTGTGAGGTGGTTGTGGTTTGTCCATTGTTCTTAAAGAGGACCACAACATCAGGAAGATGATACCCAGAAAAAGATGAAGATTCAAGCTTCTTCTGGAATTGTATAGGATGATAAATGAAAGCAGAATCATTCTTCTCTTTTCTATGCCAAGGAGAACTGGAAAGGGCAGAATAAAAAGGCAGATAAAGAGTTGATACCCAAGATAGAGAAATAGGAGGCCAAGAGAGTAGCTAATAGCCATAGATTGACTCAAGTCACCTCAGTCCTGAGAGAGATGAAGGTGGTGAGTGCTGAGCAAGACAGCCAACTCTGAAAGACCAGGGAGAACAGAATAGGGAAAGCTGTGGGTTGAGAAGGAAAATGCTGTCTTGATTTTCAAAAAAGGGGAAGAGAGTGGAGCCTGAAAGTAAACTCCACTTCAAGAGCCAAGAACATATTCTATAACAGATTTGCACAACTTGGCAGAAGGTAAGTGCCAAAAATTAAGTTAGGCTAAACTTCTTCTGGCCACAGATAGGTTTTTAGGATAACTATAGACAGACTAACAATGGTTGGTTGCCAAGGGTAACATGAAAAGCTGGAGAGAGTGAGCAGTGGCAGGCCACCCGAAATCTTTTGGTGGGCTTTATGTTGTAAAGGCCTGATAGTGAACATCTGGAAAAGGAGGCACGGAATGCAAGTTTTCATAGTAGTAAATGTGTTGCCCACTCTATGACACACCCTCATTTATTATAAAACCATGACATGTAGAAGCATATACCTTCAGGCTGTTCAGGATGCAGATACTGCTAGAGTAGAGATCATTATTACAGCCCCAGGCATCAATTAGAAGTTTTTTAAAGTTTTTGTTTG
>JAQQSU010004127.1:0-14165 GCA_028627135.1 Pseudochirops cupreus | reverse complement strand
CATTTTAAATATTTCTGAATTTGTAAAAACCAGCAGAATTAAATAAATGTATAAAGAAGAGTGCTGTTTTATAGCCCAGTAAGTTCATTATTCCAGCTACCTTTCTCCTCCCATGGAAAGAAAATGAAATAGACATGACTTTAATTAACCATATCTACCACTGCTAATTCAATAAGTAAAACACCCCTTTAAACTTACCTATTTAGATTTGCTTACTCAATTTTGTGCATCTAATTGTATTAATGCTTTAAATACTGAATACTACTAGTTCGTTAATTAACAATATAACTTAAAAAGAAATTGCATTTTTCATAATTTGGGTAGATAGTCTCCATGTTCTAAACTCCCACTTTCCAGGGCAGCTTCTGTTTGCCCTCAATCAAGAAATATTTATTAAACACACACACATTGTGCTAAGCTCAGTTCTAAGACAGATGAAGCTGCTACTTAAATTGAATAATGATTCCAGGGATGCCTGGGTACTAACTCCAGTTTTGCTTGGTGGTAGGACTATCATGGAAGAAGATGTCAGCTGTCCAGAGAGAAAACTTTTTGGTGTGAACTAAGAAAATGATAGTGACCATATGAAGCAGTATCATAACCCTGAGTGTCAGTGGATGGGAAAAGTCAGCAGCAGGGCTGTGCAAGACAAAGGAAGATAGGAGAGGAAGCCTGAGAATGGCGTAATGATGGCAGAATCAACTGGAGTTTCAGTAGTTATCTGTCAGTCAACAAGATGTTTATTAAATGTTTCCTAGATGCCAGGCACTGCACTAAGCACTGAGGACACAAACACAAGTAAAAATAGCCCTACATTTTAAATAACATAGAAGTAAACAGGTAAATAATATACAAGATACATACAGAATAGATGGAAAGCGGGTGTGTGTGTGTGTGTGTGTGTGTGTGTGTGTGTGTGTGTGTGTGTGTGTGTGTGGAGAGTATTAGAACCTGAAGGTGCTTGTGAAAGACTTTCTGCAGAAGGTGGAATTCGTACACCCTCCACTGAGACTGGAAGCAAACAAATTCAAAAGGCATATGGCTTTGAACTCCAAGTTTTATGCCTGGTTCTTTCAGTGGGAACTGTCCTGTTCCTGCTATGACAGTGAAGCAAGGACATCAAAGAAGAGTTTGATTATCACTCCCTTAGAAGCTCGGGAGAGGGCAGATATTTTTTATGTCAGTAGAGAATATATTTACTACCTGATTCAATTTTCATTGTTGTTGTTTTATGCCTGGCTGTACTATCTTAATTAAATGTATTTTATTTTAAGATCTATATATCTTCTGGCAGTCCAGAGTGGGGGGTTGGATCATAATTTTTAATAGATTATGGCCCAAAATAGGATTCTAAACCTCAGAAGTATCTTAGGCTCTGGAATCATGTGGATACTTGCTGTTAGGTGACAGAGAAAAGGTGAGAATAGATCCATCTTAATGCCATAATTCTAAAGTCAATTACTAATCAGAGTAGAAAGATATGATAGGTTCCTGTTTTTCTAATCTCTAAGTCAATCTTCCTTCTCCACTGAGTGATATTCAAATAAACACAAAAAAGAAGTTTTAAATTGAGGAGAGTTTTTTTTCTTCTCCTTTCCTTTTTCCGTTTTAATTTCAGATATTTCAGTTTCCTGAAACTTAGCTGTGTGGATGATTTTGTATCCAAGTGGTTTGGACTGTAGTGAAATCAATGTGAGACTGGGCATCTCTAGTGTAGAAAAGTCATATCAAATTCAGGCAATATATTCCTCTTTCTCATTTCATAATGGTCTTGACATCTCCTGGCTCTCATACTAGGGAGCACACTGTAATAATGCTTATTGCTTTGGAAGATCAGAGATAGAAACCACTGAGAGAAGAATGCTTTATGAAGGATACATCCTCCCTCTGATGACTTCAGAGCTGAGAATAGACCAAGAGTCGCCAGCTCTGTTCAATGTTTACTGATTTATGCTTCTACGACATGGTGACATTCCTCTGAGAATGTTGGAAGGACCTGGCACACACAAGTGAATTACTTAGATGTAGCAGTGGGGGTTTCCAGTCTGCCATAATTCTTAAATTGGATACCTAACCAAATTGTCAGCTCCCAGGACATTTCTATGACCATTTTACGGGTCAGAGTAGAATGTGTCATCAGTGAGTTTACTCCTGGGAAGATTTCAACAGTATAGAAGGTCCCTCAGGAGACTTGATTTATTTATCTTGATAGAAATGCTTTATTTCATCCTGTTGCATTTTAAAATGAGCATTTCCTTTGATTTAAAATTGACATTTCAAATTTAGTGTGCATCTGAACACCCTTAAATTGTTGTTGAATCATTCTCTCTACAGCTAATGCAGTAGTGCCATATGATACTTCAGTCAGAATAAATTGATTTCCAGACTATTTTTCCATGCAGTAGTTCTGAAAAAAGGTCTATATGCTTATTTTTCTATATTTGTCATGAGATTTTGACTATATTTCTTAAGTATTCCTACATATGTGTCTCTGCTTCATAGAAGGTATATCTGTTAAACTTTATTACTTATTGCTCAATGCCTAGAACAATAACAAATAAAAGTTACCATGGTAGGTGCTGAGGTTACCAAAATTCCTGGCCACCTGTCATTTAGCTTAAAGCCAGCTAGTCATGAATTTTTTTTCATCAACTAGCTCCATTTTGACTTCATTGTGATTGACTTACACTTTAAACCCCTAGGATTTACTAAGAGTCACTAAAGTGTCCTTGTGAGTTTGTTCAGGATCATAGTTCTAAAGCTGAAAGGGTCCTCAGAGGTCATTTAATCCAGCCCCCTCATTTTATATGAGAGGAAACCAAAACCCAAAGAGATTAAGTGACTTGCCATAGTACCTGTGCTAGTAGGCATCAGAGACATGATTTGAACCCAAGTTAGGGTTCATGCCAACTCTTGAAAGTCAATTGTTAAATTTCCAAGGTGAACACTTAGGTCTCTGAAATTGACAAATGCCACAAATCAGGGCTTGATTTGTTGTTTTGTTGATTGCCCATACTTTAGAAATTGTCAAAGAAAATGTTAATGCAGATTAAACTTAAAATTTTGTCACACATTCTCAGAAAGCTGGTTATTAAACATTTACTAGCATTTTGCTGAACCAGGTCCTTTGGTACTAGAGAAAGCACTTTTTGCATTTTACAAGGTTGTGGATCCTTATTCACAAATTTTTAGTTGACTAGTTGAGGTGTGGGAGGAGCATTTGAAATCAGTCAGTATCCACATTCAGAATCCATCTAAACACTGAGTTCATCCTTTCTTTCTGGGGTCTATTAAATGGGAAGTTGTCCTGAACCTAGTTAACAGGAAGCCATAAACTTTGTGGACCTATCCCATCACAATCTTTGAATAGCTCTGGAGTCTTCAGAGCCTCATCTAGATTTGATGTGTAGATTGGCAAACTAGCAAATCACTGTGGTTTGTCAATGTATTTAGTAAAAAGAAACAGGATCTGAGCTTTTCTTCCATGCATGGCCTTTCCACAAAGTATGACTTCCATATCATCAATATGGAGAAAGGTCCAGGTACCTACTCACAATATTTGAAACATCTTCTCTTCTATTGACTCTCTGTCCTACTAACCTGGCACATTTAATTTTCCCCTTATGGCCAATCAAGTGAACCTCATGAAGGAGCACAAGATCATAGATTGAGAGCCAGAAGGGAAGTTGAAGGTCTTCTACTGCAATTGCCTCATTTTACAGATGAAGAAACTGAGGAAAGGTTTTTCTTTATATTTCTAGGGAATATATACAGTTGCCAGTAGTTGCTGGCTAGCTAATTTTTAAATCCTGACTCCCATGTGGGCTACTCAAAGGCATTTTTGAAAGCTAGAGTTTGTTGAGGGTTGAGGGTTGTGAATCCTTATACATTTTATATCTCATTTAGGAGAGAACTTAAAAATACTTGTATCTTTTGTACTTGCTCTAGCAGTCTTAGATTAATCTTGATAGGCCTTAGTCAGGGTTTTTTGACCTTTTTGTATGTCCTTTGACAGATTTAACCTATTTCTCAGAATACTATTTTTTCTAATATTTATTTATGATAAATAGTATTTTATTTTTTCCAATTACATGTAAAGAGAGTTTTCAACATTCATTTTTAGGAGATTTTGAGTTTCAAGTTTTTTTCTCCATACTTTCCTCCAATCCCCCCTCTGCAAGACAGCAAGCTATCTGATATATCTTATACCTGCACAATCATGTAAATGTATTTCCACATTAGTTATGTCATGAAAGATGAAACAGAACAAAAGGGAAAAGCTCCCCCCCTCCACAAATTAAAATAATATGATTCACTCTGCACTGAGGTTCTTTCCCTGGAAGTAGCGTTTTCTATCATGAGTCTTTTGGAATTGTCTTGGATCCTTGTATTGCTGAGAAGAGCTAAGTCTATCATAGTGGATCATTGAACAATGTTGCTGTTACTAATTACAATGTTCTCCTGGTTCTGTTCACTCAGCACCAATTTATGTAAGTCTTTCCAGGTTTTTCTGAAATCTGCTTGCTCATCATTTCACAACAGCATCATTTCACAATCAGCACAATAGTATTACATTATATTCATATACTATAACTTGTTCAGCCATTTCCCAATTGATGGATATCTCCTTAACTTCCAATTCTTTTCCACTACAAAAAGAGCCACTATAAATATTTTTGTATATATTGGTCCTTTTCCCTTTTTTATGATTGCTTTGAAATACAGACCTAGTAATGGTATTAATATCCATCAAAGGGTATGTACAGTTTGCTTGCCATTTGGATATAGTTCCAAATTGCTCTCCAGAATAGTTGGATCAGTTCAGAACTCCACCAACAATGCATTAGTTTTCCAATTTTCCCACATCTTTTTCAACATTTATAGTACTCCTTTTCTGTCATATTGGCCAATCAGATAGATGTGAGGTAGTACCTTAGAGTTCTTTAAGTTTGCTTTTCTTTAATCAATAGCTATTCAGGGCATTTTTTCACATGACTTAGATAGCTTTAATTTCTTCATCTGAAAACTTCCTGCTCATCTCTTTTGACAATTTATCAGTTGGGAAATGACCTATAGTCTCATAAATTTGACTCAGTTCTCTATACAGTTGAGAAATGAGGCCTTTATCAGAAACACTTGCTGTAAAAATTGTTTCTCACATTTCTGCTTTCCTTCTAATCTTGGTTGCTTTGGTTTTGTTTGTGCAAACCCTTTTTAATTTAATGTAATAAAAATTATGCATTTTGCATTTCATAATGTCTTGTTTGGTCATACATTCTTCCCTTTTCCGTATAGCTAACAATTATTCCTTGGTCTCCTAACTTGCTTATGGTATCACCCTTTATGTCCAAAATCATGTCTAAACCCATTTAGACCCGATGTTGGTACACGGTATGAGATATTAGTCTATGCCTAGTTTCCACCAAACTGTTTTCCAATTTTCCCAGTAGTTTTTGTCAGATAGTGATTTCTTAACCCAGGAAGCTGGAGTCTTTGGGTTTATTAAATAGTAGATTACTATAGTCATTTACTACTGTGTCTTTTACCTAACCTATTCCTCCGACACACCTCTCTATTTCTTAGCCAGGTCTCTTGATATCTGAATTGTTCCTTTCTGTATTTTCTTCTTGACCTGAGTTCTGGAATTTGGCTACAATATACCTTGGAGTTTTCATTTTGAGATGTCTTTCAGGAGGTGAACAGAGGATTCTTTGAATGACTATTTTACTCTCTGGTCTTAAGATATCAGGGTCAGTTCTCCTTGATAATTTCTTGAAAGATGCTGTCCAGGTTATTTTTTTGATCATGGCTTTCAGATAGTCCAATAATTTTAAAATTCTTTCTCCTGGATCTATTTTCCTGGTCAGTTGTTGTTCCAGTGAGGTGTTTTACATTTTCTTCTATTTTTTTTTCATTCTTTTGATTTCATTTGACTCATTCTTGATGTCTTATAGAGCCATTCATTCGCTTCCACTTGCCCAATTCTAATTTTTAAGGATTTTTTTTTTTCAGCTAACATTTGTACTCCTTTTCCATTTGACTACTTCTACTTGTAAAGAAGCTGTTTTCTTCAGTGGATTTTTTTCCCATTTGGCCAGTTCTATTTTTTTAAGGGGTGGTTTTCTTTGGTAATTTTTTTTTTGTTTTCTTTTCCAAGTTGTTGCCTCTTTTTTTCATCATTCCCATGCATAATTCTCATTTCCCATTTTTTCTTCCTTGATTTCAGAAATCTTTTTTGAGTTCTTTCAAGAGGACTTTTTGGGCTTGAGGCTAATACATATTCCCCCTTGAGACAAGAATTTTGACACTGTTTTCCTCTTCTGAGTTTGTGATTTATCTTCCTGTTGCCATAGCAGTTTTCTATGGTCAGGTCTCTTTTTTGTTTTTGGTTTTGTTTATTTTTTAAAAGTTGAATTCTGCTCCTGGTATACAGGGGGCACTGTCTCAAGCTTCTTGCACTGGGGACCAGTCACCTGGTCACTGCCTTTTTGTGCTGGGGCCTCTGGAGCTGGTGCTTGCCCATTATGGTATTGCCCAAGGTGGCCCAGCCTAGTAATTCCTGTTGTACCCTGGGTTCTAGGCCTGGCAATTTGCTTACTGCAGTGGGGCTGGGGGCCTCACATCTAGCCTGCTGAGTCATAACTGTTTGGCCTCAGTTGCTAATCTTTGCTGTGGCTAAGAGTCTCCTACTGGCTTGCCCAGACAAGTGTGACAGACCTTTCCTGAAATCTTTCTAAGTTATCTTGGGTTGTAAAATTGTTTCTCTCCATGTTTTTGTGGATTCTGTCACTCCAAAATTCTTTTAGAGGCTTGATTTAATATTGTTTCCAAGGGACACTGGGGAAAGCTGAGCTAATAATGTTTTTTTAATGCATAAAATAAGATACATAGGGTCACAAAGGAAATGAATCATATTGAAATGAAGTTACCAAAAAAAAAAGAAAAAGAGTTCACAATTCTTCTAAGAACACTGTTTCAAATTGATTTTTGACAGTGATGAACTTAGTTTTCTTAATTCAATAGTGATTTATTGAATGTCTGTCAAATTTGTCTTCTGAAGTACCACTTTTGAATTTGAAAAACTAGACCAAGTCTATGTACATAGATGATAGGTAGAGATAGATTATATGTGTGTGTGTGTGTGTGTGTGTGTGTGTGTGTGTGTGTGTGTGTATGATTGTAGAGGCGAAGAGTGAGAGAAGAGAGAGAGGGAAGGAGGGAAAGAGAGAGAGAGAGAGAGAGAGAGAGAGAGAGAGAGAGCGAGAGAGAGAGAGAAACTATAACAAGTAAATGAGAGTGAATGCTTTGAGTTGAGGCAGCCCCAGTGACCCAAATAAGATATTTCAGGGATGTATGTGTCAACCAGGTCATATCATTGAGTAGATCTTCAATTTGTAGCTCTAATATGCTTTTAGTTGATCTTTTCACAACCACTGAAGCCCACTTAGAAAGAAGCAAATTCCTAGGTGAACTGACAGATTTGCTGAAATGCAAACTTGTGGATAGTAATTGTTTCATTTTTATGTACCCTCAATAAATAGCATAGTGCTTGGCATGTACTAGATGCGTTATGAAAGCTTGAGGTTTGAATTAAAATAATGAAATGTTGACATAGCCTTGGTCATATTATATTAGAAATTTTGTTTTGTTAGCACAAACCAGTAATAAGTCCAATTATAAGCCCATCAACATAATAGATATCACTTTACCAAGAATGAACCATAACCAAACTTCAATATTTTAATGTTAACTGTTAAAAACCAAAATGCTATGAAATATACTAATTGATCTGAATGATCACTTTAAGAACACAAAGCTTTTTTTTAAAAAATAAATGTAAGGATTTTGCTTGTTTTCCATATGTGGTGATTGAACATGACAAACTTCAGTACTCCGTTTTTATTAGCAAAAATCAATGCTAATTAAATGTGCTTCATCCTTTAAAAGAAGTTTTCCCACGTGTTCTACTTCAGTGGGCACATATGCAAAGTCATTAAGTGCCTTAAGAAAACACATCAGAACTCTTCCAACTCTATTCAAGTAATTATTGGCCTCTGACTTATTCTGTTTGGTTTGGAGCAGAATGAGCTATTCCGTTATATTCATGATCTTTGCCTCTGGCTGACTCTTCATTGCCTTTTATGGAGAATGGCATCAGCTGACTAAAACAGATTTGTCCTAGAGTAGGGGATAGCAAGAACTGGAAGAATGTCCCAGGTTTCTTTCAGACATTGCTATGATTCAGACCTGTTCAAAGAGGCTTAGACTTATTTCCAGAGGTCTGGATGATTTAGACAGGGCAGAAATCAGCTCATTGACTTAGTAATAATTAACTGAATACCTCTTAAATCTGTCTTCTTAGGTCCCACATTTATACTGTGACGTATGCAGCAATATATGGGAACTTAAATTATAAGGGAGTGAGTATTGTAAGTTAAGAGTAGCCTTAACAGAATGCAGATCTCTGTGCATTGTTTTAGGAAAAAGACGCATAAGAATGCATAATAAATACAATGCCATACTTAGGTTCAGCTATATTGCAGTCAGAAATTTTATTGATTTATTCTCTGCTCAATTCATCCACCTTTTTAGTTCATTTCCTTATCTCCTCTTAACTGGAATCTTAATTGGTCCCCCAATTTTCATTCTCTCCTCTCTAATTTCTTTACCATGCACCTGCCAGAGCAATCTTCCTTAAGCATCTGTTTAACTATGGCACTCCCCTGCTCAAGAGTCATCAATGGATCCCAATTCCCTCTAGGATAAAATACAAATTCCTGAGGTTAGTACTTAAATCACATTACAATCTGGCCCAGCCTATTTTTCAAGGACAACTGTACATTAATCCCCCTCATGTAATTGACACTGCAGCTAAACTAATGTTCTTGCCTTTGCTGAAATTCAGTATTCATTTTCCTCATTTGTGTCTTTTCACAGTCAATTTCCCAAGACTAGATTGCAGTCTCTCTTTACCTCCGTATCTTAGATTTCTGAGAAGGTATTCAATGGACTTGGATTCAGGAAAATGTGAGTTCAAAAGTGACCTCACATACTTCTTAGTTGTGCAACCCTAGGCAAGTCACCTAACAGCTGTCTACCTCAGTTTCCCCAATTGTAAAATGGGGATAATAATAGTACCAACCTTCTGGGCTTGTTGAGAGGATCAAAATGAGGTAATATTTGTGAAATGCTTAGCACAGTGCCTGGCACAAAGAAGGCATTTAGTAAATGCTTATTCCATTCACTTCTTAGCCTCCTTCAAGGGTCCGATAAGATGCCAAATATTATGAGAAGAGTTTCTTGATCCATTTACTTATGAGAGCTCTTTCCCTCCTCAAATGATCATTGGCAAACTTATCTCAAGTTATTTGCAGGGATGGTTTTTACAGCTGCCTGTGTATCATTCACAGTACCTTGGATGCAGACGACACTTCAACAAGTTTGTTGAAATGAACTAGATTGGACTCTGAGCACTGAATCTGAATTTGAAGCTAATAAAGGCAACAACACAGCCATACCCAGACGAAGAGCAGGTCTGACTGATAGGATACTCAGTTGTCGTTGTTGTTGTTTCAGTTACATCCAACTATTTATGACTCCAAGGGGGGAGGGGGAAGGTGGGCTCTTAGCAAAGACACTGGAATGGTTTGCTATTTCCTTCTCTAGCTCAATTTAGAAAAGTTGAAGTATTGTAGGTCAATTTCATGATGACATGCTTACATGGGTCCTAGATAATGGACAATGCTCTCATGCTTTCCCAGTCACCAATGGAATGAAGCAAGAAGATGCACTTGTTCCTATGCTTTTTAGCATGATGTTTTCGGCAATGTTATCTGACGCCTTCAACAAGGATTAAAACAGCATCAAGGTCAGCTACAGCAATAATGGCAAATTAAATTAAAAAGGCTAAAAGCCAAGACTAAAGTGGAAGGGGAGTTGGTCCATGACTTTTTTGTTCACAGTTGATTATATATTCAATGTAGCCTCTGTGGCTGAGGTAGAACAAAGTAAGAATTGGATGAATTCTCTGGTGCTTGTGCTAATTTTGGCCTGACAATTAACACTAAGAAAAAAGAGTTTCTCTACCAGCTAGGACCACACTGTTGAGGTTTAATATATTAGGGTTTATGTTGGGGTTCAGGGTTGGGAGAGCTGGTTCAGATTTTTGAAAGAATTCAATCAGACTTTCTCTTTAGCCAAAAGGAGCTTTATTAATGCAAAAGCATGCAGGCCTGAGACTCAGCAAGGAGCTAAACAAAGTCATTGATACAGGAAAAGGATCAGACTTATATACAGAAGAGTTACATAGCCTATAGAATGCTGATGTGATTTTAGGGTTTCTAATGGGGGTTGGAGATTTAGGCACAGAATAAGGAAGAAGGATGACACAAGATAAGGGAGACAAGGAAATTTTATGACCCGGGATGGGAGCGGGGGAGAGAATGACAAGGAATTCCATGGTCCTGGACAAGGGGTAAGTTTTATGGCATGTCAAGATAAGGGAAGAGACTTTAGGGCACCTTCAGGTTAGAGAATAAACTAGGGGCTTCACAAAGTGCTGGAGAAACAACCCTTATTATTTTTAACCGTTGGGGCATCTCTGTATCCACATCACAAGGATATTCTCAAGCTTTTACTGAAGAACTTTGGAATCAATTGCATTTAAAGCTCAGAAATTAGCAAATGCTAAAAAACAGGACTTGATTTATTTGTCAGTTGTGTCTAGACTTAAGAAAGTTATAGAGAAAATGTTAATAATAAAGATTAAACTTAAAATGGCAAACTTTATTGTTTGTTTGTTGTTGTTTTTTCTTGGTCCAGAATCAGTTAGTTAGGAGTGAAAGGAGGGTTGTCAGCCCCTAATAAAATGGCATTGCATGTCAAGGGCTCAATGATCAATAAGGCAGGCCTCAAGGAAGAGGCTCTTAAAGCAGTAGAACAAAGAAAGAGGAGCTATCTTAGTTTGCTCAGGGAATTACTCTTCAGGCTGCTCCTGGCCCACTAACCCATGCCTTCTGGGAGACTGGATAAAGAGCTTCCTAGAGGGCCTGCTACAAGGAGCTCTCTTGTCTTCTCAGCTTTTTCTGGGTGAAGTTCCATCTCTTTCTCTCTCTAAAAAAAAAAATACTTCAATTTATTTATTTATTTTCAGTTTTCAACATTCATTTCAATAAGATTTTGAGTTACAAATTTTTCTCCCTGTCTTTCCCCTGCTCCCCACCCCAAGATAGAGAGCCTACTGAATACCCGTTTCTCCAATCTGTTCTCTCTTATATCCTAACCTTAACTTTCTAGTAGGGCAAGAGGGATTTCTATACCCCTGTGCCTATATATCTTATTTCCCAAGTGCCTGTGAAAAAACAATAAAAAAAATTTTTTTAACATTTGTCTTTAAAACTTTGATTTCCAATTCCTTCCCTTCTTCCCTCCTTACCCACCCCCACTGAGAAGACAAACAATTCAATATAGGTGGTACATGTGTAGTTACACAAAATATTTCCATAGTAGTTATATTGTGAAAGAATAACTATATTTCCCTCTGTCCTATCCCACCCCCCCACTTATTCTAGTTTCTCCTTTGATCCTGTCCCTTTTCAAAAGTGTTTGCTTCTAACTATCCTCTCCCCCAATCTGCCCTCCCTTCCATCATCCCCATTCTTATCCCCTTCCTCCCTACTCTTCTGTAGGGTAAGATACCCAATTGCGTGTGTATGTTATTCCCTCCTTAAACAAAATTCAATGAGAGAAAGGTTGACCCATTCCCTTTCACCTTCCTGCTCTCCCTCTCCACTGTAACAGTTTTCTCTTGCCTCTTTTATATGAAATAATTTACTCTATTCTTTCTCTCCCTTTCTTCTCCCAATATATTTCTCTCTCACCTCTTAATTTTATTTTTTAGATATCATCCCTTCCTATTCAACTCATCCCGTGCCCTCTGTCTATGTATACATGTACATGCATATACACACTTATATATATATTTATACACATATACACCCTCCTATACATATGTATATATGTGTGTATACATATATACCTATATATTCCCTTCAATTATCCTCATACTGATAAGTCTCATGAGTTACAATTATCGTTTTCCCACGTAGGAATGTAAATTGTTCAACTTTAATAAGTTCCTTATGATTTCTTTTTCCTGTTTACTTTATCATGCTTTTCTTGCTTCTTGTTTTTGAAAGGCAAATTTTCTGTTCAGCTCTGGTTTTTTCATAGAGAGTGCTTGGAAGTTCTCTATTTCATTGAATGACCATATTTTTCCCTGAAGCATTATACTCAGTTTTGCTGGGTAGGTGGTTCTTGGTTGTAATCCTAGTTCCTTTGATTTCTGGAATATAATATTCCAAGCACTTTGATACTTTAATGTGGAAGCTGCTAGATCTTGTGTTATCCTGATTGTGTTTCCACAATACTCAAATTGTTTCTTCCTGACTGCTTGCAGTATTTTCTCCTTGACCTGGGAACTCTGGAATGTGTCTATAATATTCCTAGGAGTTTTCTTTTTGGGATCTTTTTCAAGAGGTGATTGGTGAATTCTTTCAATTTCTATTTTGCCCTCTGGTTCCAGAATATCAGGGAAATTTTGCTTGATAATTTCTTATATATATATATATATAATTTCAGTAGTTTTTCCAATGACATATTTTGCATTGCCTTCTGTTTTTTCATTTGTTTGGATTTGTTTTATCCATCTTGATTTCTCATAAAGTCATTAGCTTCCATTTGCTCCAGTCTAATTTTGAAGGAATTATTTTCTTCAATGAGCTTTTGAAATTTCTCATCCATCTGAACAATTTGGCTTTTTAAGGTATTCTTCTCCTCATTGGTTTTTGGGCCTCTTTTGCCATTTGAGTTAGTCTATTTTTTAAGATGTTATTTTCTTCAGTTTTTTTTTTTGGGGGGGGGATCTCCTTTAGCAGGCTGTTGACTCACTTTTCATCATTTTCTTGCATCATTCTCATTTCTCTTCCCAATTTCTCCTCCACTTACTTGATTTTCAAAATCCTTCTTGAGCTCCTCCATGGCCTGTGACTAGTTCATATTTTTCTTGGAAGCTTTTGATGCAGGAGTTTTGACTTCATTGCCTTCTTCTGGTTTCATGTTTTGATCTTTTTAGTTGCCAAAAAAGGATTCTATGGTCTGATTGTGCTTCCTCTGTTTTCTTATATTGTCAGCCAATTACTTGACTTTTGAGCTCTGTGCCATGGTAGAACTCTGCTTCCAAAGTGGAGAGAGTTAGGGTTTTCATAGTTGTTGTCTGAGCTATGAGGAGGGCACACTCTCTACAGCCACTACAAGCTCTGGCACAGTGGCCATACACCCCACGACCACCACTCAAGACTGTGACCCAGATCCAAGAAAGCCAAAGCTAGAGTGATTACCCTCTAAATGGTCACTTGGTCTCTCTATGATCTGCAGGCCAGGAGCTCTGGAGGCAGCCACTTGGCAGCAGCTACGACCACCATGCCATTGCCACCTGTCACCCTGGGGACAAGGGCCAGACTGTGCTCTTCTGTCACTCAGTTTTAACAGAGTTCACCACTGACCTTTTACTTTCTCTTTGGTGTTTATGGTTTGAGAAGTCTAGAAACTGCCACAGATGCTGGTAATTCACTCTCCTGAAGTCTGCTCCAGACAGTCTGTGCCACTGCTTGGGGCCTCCCCAGTGCTAGGCTTGTATGGGACTGCACTCAACAACCAGCTTGGTGTGATAGACCTTTCCTGTCATCTTGCCAGGCTGCCTTCAGTGGGAGATTTGTTTCTCTCTGTCATTTTGTGGATTCTGTAGCTGTAAAATTTGTTTAGAGTCATTTTTTTACAGGTATTGGAGGTGGTTGGTGTGGGAGCTCAGACAAGTTCCTGCTTTTACTCCACCATCTTGGCTCTGCCCCCACAAAGTTCCATCTCTGTGGGTATTATTGTTGTTGTTGAATTGTTTCAGTCAAGTCAAACACTTTGTCACCCCATGTGGGTTTTCCTGGCAAAGATACTGGAGTAATTTGCCTTTTGCTTCTCCAGCTCATTTTTACATATAAAGAAACTGAGGCAAACAGAGTTAAGTGACTTGCCCAGGGGCACACATCTACTAAGTAACTGAGGCCAGATTTGAACTCTGAAAGATGAATCTTCCTGAGCTGAGATCTAGCACT
>JAQQSU010004126.1:0-14165 GCA_028627135.1 Pseudochirops cupreus | reverse complement strand
ATTACATTAATATACCATATATACATGGAAATAAGTAAAATCTATAAGAATACAAGTCATTCCCCAATTGATAAATGGTCAAAAGATATGAACAAACACTTTTCAGAAGTAGAAATTAAAGATATCTATAAGTATATGAAAAAATGCTCTAAGTCACTATTGATTCGAGAAATGTAAATCAAAACAACTTTGAGGTACCACATCTCACCAATCAGATTGACTAAGATGACAAAACAGGAAAATGACAAATACTGGAGAGGATGTGGAAAAATTGGAACACTAATGCATTATTGGTGGAGCTGTAAACTGATACAACCATTCCGGAGAGCAGTCTGGAACTATGCCCAAAGGGGTATAAATAATTGCATGCCCTTTGACCCAGTAATACCAATTCTGGGGTTGTATCCCAAAGAGATCATAGAAGTGGGAGGAAGACCTGTATGTACAAAAATATTTATTGCAGCTATCTTTGTGGTGGCAAACAACTGGACATTAAGGGGATGCCCATCAATTAGGGAATAGCTAAACAAGAAAACAAATTCTTAAAAATTAAAATTGGGCAAGCGGAAGCTGATAACTCTATGAGACATTGAGAATCAGTCAAACAAAATCAGAAGAATGAAAAAAGAAGAAAATGTGAAATACCTCATTGGAAAAACAGCTGACCTAGAAAATAGATCCAGGAGAGATCATTTAAAAATTATTGAACTACCTAAAGGCCATGATCAAAAAGCATCTTTTTAAAAGTATCTTTCAAAAAATTATCAAGGTAAACTGCCCCGAGGTCCTAGAACAAGAGGGTAAAATAGTCATTGAAAGAATCCATCAATCACCTCCAGAAAGAGATCCCAAAGTGAAAATTCCAAGGAATATTAGCCAAATTCGAGAATTATCAGATCAAGGAGAAAATCTGTAAGCAGCCAGAAAGAAGCAATTCAAGAAACAATTTTGAACAATTAAAGTATGGTGGAGCCACAGTCAGGATTACACAGGACTTAGAAGTTTGTACATTAAAGGATCAGATGGCTTGGGATATGATATTCTGGAAGGCAAAGGAGCTTGAATTACAAGCAAGAATCAACTACGCAGGAAAAATGATCATACTCTTCGAGGGGAAAATATGTACATTCAGCAAAATAGGGGACTTTCAAATTTTCCTGATGAAAGGACCAGAGCTGAACAGAAAATTAGATTTCAAATACAAGACACAAAAGAAGCACAAAAAAGTAAACTGGAAAGAAAAAGAAAAACAAGCTATTCAATAAGAGCAATCTGTTTACATCCCTATGTGGGAAGATAATACTAATAACTCTTGAGAACTGTATCTCTATTAGGGCAGTTATAAGGGGTATACATAGACAGAGAGTGTGGGTATAAGTTCACTTTGATGTGATGATATAAAAAAATTAAGGAGTTAAAAGAAATTATTGTACTGGGAAAAGGAAGGAGGAGACAGAAGAGGATAAATTATATCACATTAAGGGAGGCAAAATACCTATTATAATAGAGAGGAAGAAGAGTGTGAGCATTCTTTGAACCTTACTCTCATCAGATTTGACCCAAAGAGAGAACACTATACACATTCATTTGGGTATAGATGTTTATCTTACCTTATAGGGAAGTAGAAAAGAAAAGGAAAAAAAATGGGAAAAAGTAGGATTAATAGAGGGGAGGGCAGAAGTAGGAGGGGTAAGGAGAAAGAAAAGGAGGGGTTGATAGAAGGAAAACTGAGAGAGGTGGTGGTCAGAAAGCAAATTCCCATTTATCCATTTTACCTACGTAACCAAAACCTAAATAAGATTGTTGCAACTGCTGTTCTGGGTTCACTGATTTGTTTGCATACAGTGATGCCTATTCCCTAAACATAATAAATCAATCTTTTACATATCTCTGTGTCAGTTATATAATGGGTAGTAGTACCTATCAATGAAACCTCAGACATTTTTTTTCCATTTTTGTCACACATGTGGTCTAAGTGAACATTTGTTTTGGAGGTAAAAAAGAGTCCTCAGAATTTGAGAATCACTTCCACACAGTATACATGAATATCACCTAGGTCTCTGAAAAGGTCTCTCATGGTATACTTTCAAACATAATGTAGAACCATAGTCTAGATGATGGGACAATTCAGAGGATTTAGAATTCTTTGAATAGCTGGACCTAATTTTAGGAGAAAATGATTTTGTACCAACTGAGAAAATGATATCTAGTGTAATTCCTTACGTCTCTTTCCTTATCCATCTTCTGGTACGTGTGGGTTTGTGTGTATAAACAAATGTATGTAAAACAGGTGTATTTATGCACATATGTGTGCTGCAGATGCATGTAGATATGAATAATTAGTATGCTAGGAAATCTTAATAACCTAAGCATATTGGCTGAAATTGAAAGTAAATATTTAAAATCAAATTCTTTTGTTAAAAATCAACTTTAGATACACATAATGGAGAAGATATAACTACACAAGATTTCATATGAACAAATTCTGGGTATTTTAGTGGACTACAGGCTCAGCAAGAGTGAATATTATCACCAGGAAGGAAGAATGTTTAATGTTTTCTATGTCTAGAGGGGAAGACACAGTTATAGCTGTACTGTACTCTATCTACAGTATTGTGTTAAATTCTGGGTATCTCATTTTATGAAGGATGTTGATAAGATGAGAGTAATTCAGGAGAGGGCAACTACGTGGTGAGATGACTCAAAATCATATTATATTAGGATTGACTCAAGGAAGAATATTTAGCTTTCAGAAACAAGTTAATTGGGGATTTATGGGAGGGGCTGGGAAAATATATGGCAAACATCTTCAAGAATTTGAAGGCCTATAATATGAAATAGATTAGACTTATTTTGTCTGGCTCTTACTCAATAAGCAAGTTGTATTAAATGACCAATGAGATTTCTTCCAACTCCAAGATACTGTGATTCTGAGAAAACCGAGAATAATTAGTTTATCATCCCCTGTCCTCTCCCAGCATCTTTTGACAAATCGTTATTTTAGAACCTAAACTGTTTCTTCCTGCCACCTAGCAAGCTCTAAGGTTACCTCTCCTTCATTTCCAGCTGACAGGTTCAGAGAATGCCAATTAACTCTAAAATTAGCATAAGCCAAACATAATTAGAAAAATATAGCAGTCAGAAAGTAAAAAGAATTTCAGATCAGAACTAAACACAAATGAGCTTTGGGTCATCTATTCATTTGATTGATACATACCAGTGCTCCACTCCATTAGCAGAGATAACTGACAGCCAGTGGTATACAATTTATTTTATGTTCTTACTTACAGATTTCTGGAATCTCTCTTCTTATATGTACTCGAAAGGGATATAATTTAGGTTTAGATGGGACTTTGGAGATTATTTAGTTGAACCCAAGTGGTTACATGACTTTCCCAAGGTCAACCAGGTTATTTTTTTTTCAAATTTATAAGTATTTTATAAGTAGTATTTTAATTCAGATCCTCCACCTCTAAACATATTATTTTATTTTACACTATCTTCTCTCTCAGTACTGTTACTGTTCAGGCATTTTCAGTTGTGTCCAACTCTTTGTGGCCTCATTTAGAGTTTTCTTGGCAAAGATACTGGAGTGGTTTGCCGTTTCCTTCTCCAGTTCATTTTATGGATGAGGTAACTGAGGTACATACGTTTAAGTGACTTGCCCAGGGTCACACAGCTAGTAACTGTCTGAGGCCAGATTTGAACTCAGGAGGATGAATCTTCCTGACTCCAGCTCTGGCCTCTATCCACTGCACCAGTCATGTAACCTCTATGAGTCTTAGGGTCGTCATATATAAATTCAATACACATAATAATATGTTTTACTACCTTGCAGTGTTAAGAGAAGCAAATTAAATATTTATGCAAATTGTGATAATTACATATAGTTATAATTTATTATTTTATATTGTCTCTCTCTCTCTCTATATATATATGTAAATGAGATGTGGACTTATCTAGTAAATACAGAGATAACCTTGGAGACAAGAAGACCTGTATTCAAGTCCTGCCTCTGACACATACTGGCTTATGACCGTGGACTCAGGTTACGCAACCTATCAGTGTCTTAGTCAATACAGAAGTTAGGAAGAAGTATAGGTTTAGGGGAAGGAAAATGAAATATGTTTTGGACATACTGAGCTTGAGATGTCTATAGAATATTCAGTTTGATATAACTGACAGCAACTTTTTGAGTTGCACTTAGAGAACAGGAGAGAAATGAATGATTGATATCTAGATCTGTGAGTCATCTGCACAAAGACGATATTTTAATTCATGCAAACTGTTGAGAGAACTAAGAAAAAAAAGCATAAAGAGAGAAGAGGAGAGGACCCAGGACAGAGTCCTGGAGTAAACTCATGTAAAAAAAATCAGGACATGGATGCTGATCCTGCAAATCAATCCAAGAAGAATCACACTCAAAGGCAAGAAAAAAATCATGTCTTAGAAGTATCATGAAAGGCAGGGAGAGAATACCTAGAGGGAAGGGTTTAATCAGTGATGTGACATGTTACTAACAAATTTAAGAAAGTTAAGGACAGGTGGAGTAAAGGTCATGAGTATAGTAATAAAAATCACATTGGTGACCTTGAAAAGTACCTTTTTAGTCAAGTATTGGGTACAGAAGCCAGATAATAGGTATTTGAGAAATGAACAGGAGTTGAGAAAATAGAGGGAAAAATTTAAACTCACACACATTTTTTCCCTAAAATTTAATATTTAATATCCTAATTTAAGTTAATATCCAAAAAGGAAGTGATTTATAGGATGATAGCTTAACAGTGTAGTGATGTCAAGTAATTTTTAAATTATTATTATGAGGATATTTGAGCATTTTTGTAGGGAATAACGAAACTTTTATTAATCAAGAAGAAACTAAAAATTAGCTAGACAGTATAATGATATGAGGGGAAATCTCATAGAGGAGACAATATATAAAGTAATGAGATAAAGATTACAAATAAAGGGGTAGGAATTGGAAAGAAAAGACCCACTTCATCCCAGGAGCGTAAAGAAAAAGGCATTTGTGTTGGGATGATGCAGAAGGGAATTTTACATATGGAATTGAGTGGTAGAAGGAGAAAGAGGAGGAAGGGAAAGGGAGCACTTAAGGAAAAGGGGAAATTAAGGTAAAAAGAAGGGGAAGCTAATCTTTTGCCTAAATTATGATCCTGGGATCATAGGATTAGGAACAGGGAGAAACCTTGAGATCAGCTAGAACAGTGGTTCTCAACCTTCCTAATGCCGCTACCCTTTAATACAATTCCTCATGTTGTGGTGACACCCAACCATAAAACTATTTTCGTTGCTACTTCATAACTGTAATTTTGCTATTGTTATGAATCTATCTCACATGCAGGATGTATTTTCATTGTTACAAATTGTACGTAACCCATAGGTTGAGAACCGCTGATCTAGTCTAACCCTCTAATATTATAGAAAAGGAAACTGAGATACAAAGAGATTAAGGGACTTACGCTAAATCACACATGTACTAAGTATCAGAGATAAGATTAGTTCTGCATCCCATAAGGCCAAATCCAGTGCTCTGTGTACTGAGTCACATTACTTATTAATATATCTATTTAAAATGATTGGTTAAGGGGAGACTAGGTGGCACAGTGAATAGAGCACAAGCACTGGAGTCAGGAGGACCTGTGTTCAAATGTGGCCTCAGATATTTAACATTTACTAGCCATGTGACCTTGGGTAAGTCACTTAACCCCACTTGCCCCTATGAAAAGCAAAAATAAAAAAAAGATTGGTTAATGAGATTTTTTTTTCTTCTTCATAGTTCCCCAGGAATGAGGTATTCACCAATAGTAAAAGTAAACTCAATGTGTAAATAATTATGACATTATTAAATCATAAATATATATACACATATATACACATACATGTGTATATTTGCAAATTATATATGTATATATACATATATACTCATGTATATGTACATACATATATGTATGTACATATATGTATACATATATAAGCACTATATATATAAGCACTATATATATATATATATATATATACATATATGCACTATTATGTCAGCTATACACATTTCATCACTTTAACCCACAAATAAAATGTATATTATGAGGACATTGAACTACATCTTATAAATAACTCAATATAATTATTCAAACACTCAATAAAATGATAAATTAATTAAAAAGGATTTGGTTGTCCTAAGTTCCTCTCTGATCTTAAGCTCAATCATTCTTTCAAAATACTGTTTCCAGATAGATTCTACACTTAGCAGATACCTTGTCAGCTCAGGTCAAGGTTATTATCATAGGCTTATAGATCTGGAGCTATTAGGGGCCTTAGTGAACATCTAGCCCAAGGACTTCATTTTCCAAATGAAGAAAGCCCAGATAGCTGTTTTGTTCTGTGAATATGCCATCTTTCTCAGAGACAAAAGATAGAGTGTTTTTTACTTAGTTGGAAGAGGGGTTTCAAAGAGGTAGGCACATTTAAAGAAAATGATGGGGTTATCAATAGTGAGTAGCATGTTATCTACTACTTTCTTAAAGGTGGACATCTGAAAGTTCCTCCTAAATCTGACATTTAAGAAGGGTAATGAGGGCAGCTATCTCATCATTTCCCACGAGGTTGCACCCTTCTAGGCTTCATCATATCCTATACCCACCACTAATACATGCACTTTAAACTTTTTTTTTTTAATACATACCCTTTTCTCATTAGATTGTGAGATCCTTGAGGGCAGAGACTTTTTCCTTTCTTTGTATTCCCAGTGTTTAGCAGAGTGCTTGCCACAAAGTGGGAGTTTAATAAATGTTTATGGACTGACTCAATTTCTTCATCTATAAAATGGGAATGACAATACTTACCTGTAAAGAGTTCCTGTTCCAAAGCAAATAGGATATTGCTGGATTTAATGGAAGTGAGATGCTATATTTGAAACACTCTGCAAATCTTGAAATTACTTTTTAGTTGATGTTACTTCTGTCATCATCATTATCACCATCACTACCATGACCATTTTGTAGATGAGGACACTTAAGAAAAAATGAATAACTTGTGTTTAATCATATATCTAGTAATAACTGTAATGGAATTTAAATTGTTATCTCCTGATAACAAGTTTAGCCCTTAGTAGTATTTATAGGATTCAGTCCTACATATTGATTTGTTACCAGGATAAAAAAGTTCATTATGCTTTAGATAGAGATTAGACTAGATGACTTTGAAACTTTTTTTCAACTGTTAGCTTCATATCCTATGCTCTTAGACCTGAATCCTGAGATACCCTCTGCTTGACTTTACTTAGAAGCATAAGCATTTCAATTATAAGTTCCACTTATGTTTTTCTTTTTGCATTCTTCCTCTTTTAAAAAAAAATCAGTACAAAAAATATTCAGTCCATATATGGACTGACTGACTGGATCAGAAACCCTGTGACTTTCGTACTCTTTTGCTTCTAGCTGCTGTGGTTTTCCAGGAAGTATAGATGTTGTCTATATCTGAAGGCTGGGTAATTTTTGCCATTTACCCACTCTGAGACTTCATACTGGGTCTGTGGTCTCAAAACACAAATGCCCATTTCACTCTTCATTGTTTTGTGCAATGTTTTATGCAAAACATCTTTTGATGTTTTTCTAAGAATAATGAGCTCATCATTTCTTATAGTACAGTAGTATTCCATAAAAATCACATACCACAACTTATTCAATCATTCCCTAATTGATGGGCATCCCTGCAATTTCCAGTTCTTTGCCATTACAAAGAGAGCTGCTATAAACATTTTAGAAAATAGAGGTTCTTTTCCTTTTTTCCCCTAATCATCTTTGCAAATAGACTACATAGTGGTATTGCTAAGTCAAAGGGTATAGGCAGTTTAATAACTCTTTGGGAATAATTTCAGATTCCTTTCCAAAATGATTGGATCAGTTCACAATTAAGTATGTATAGAATAATTATATACACATATATGTATACACATATGTGTATGTGTGTATATATGTGTATATATGTATATGTGTGTATCTATGTGTGTATATGTGTGTGTGTGTTGTGTCTAATGGTAGCCATCTAAGGTGGGAGGAAGGGGGGAAAAAAGAAAGATATTTTCATAATTTCATTACATCTTTAAAAGGAATAGCAAGATGTTCATAATAGATTTGCAGTTTCATATGCAATCATCTTTTTTATTATACTATATTATGGAAATGCTTGTTTTATTCCACAAATTAAAAATAAAAACCCCATAAGTTCCTCCCCCTGAATGCAAGAAAATGTCTATGAGTGTATCTGAATTGTATTTTTCTTGTTAGTATCCCCTACATTTATGGGACACTAAATATATGCAAGGTAGTAGTAGTACCTAAGTTTCAGGAGAATCACACACTTTTATATGAAACCAAATTATCAGAAACTCAAAAAAGCAACAGTAAGATACATAGTGAGTATGAAATAGTAGGCTGCAGCATATTAGCAACAATGACTCATACTTGAGAAGTAACATAAAAGACATTATAAAAGGCACATAATAGGAAAATGATATGGTTTGGCCATGTAATAATAATGAAAAATAAAGATGGATGGTCTGAGTGAGTTATTAAAAAGAACCAGAGGTAAACTTCCAGTACATTGGGTGGATTCTCTACATTGAAGGATAGTAAAAAAAATATACAAAATGTAAAGGTCCAAAGGGATTGTCACCTTTATGAGTGGAGAGAGCATATGCACGTCTGAAATCAGAGATTCATTAAAGGGTCTAAGTGACGACACCAAATCATTGATGTAACATAATTTTTTCACAAATTTGTCAATTTCATTTTTATTAAATTATCAATATTAACCAACTTTAAGTATTGTGTAGATGAAGCTTTAGTTTAACACTTATCAACACTTGTTTTAGATTTTATATAGTGAAGTAAAAATTTAGAGAAAGCAGAAACTTAATTTTTCCCAATAACTAGACAGTGCCAACAACAAAAGACCTTCAGTTTTGTAAGAGATCCTTTGAAATAAAAATTTAAAAAATGACAACTTAGAAGTCTCCTTCCTTGTCATTCATAAGCAGTAAAAAACAAAGCACATGTTTGTGTTGGTTTCTCTTTTAAAAATTTTCTGTGAGAGTTCTGTCTCAGAAAATATACCAATTTGTGATTGGCTTTTTCTCAGTTGTTTTTTCCCCTGGATATGTGACATGATTTTGACACATAGTGCTTAAAAATGGCATTATTTAAGTAACAATTTCTAGAACCATCATTTCTTAAAACAGTCAGATTCAATGTTCAAAGAGATTTCTTATAACTAAAATCAGAGTGATGAAAGGGGGAATGTGACACATCTGCCTTTCCTCAAAACAAGACACTAGGCTTCAAACTAGTCAGAAATTATTCCTGTTAAGACCAACTTTTAGCGCTCCTCTCCATAATAATACAAGGCTCATTCCCTTCTCCAGGACCAGCCTTAAGCAAAATTGTGAAACCCTCAAAATTTTAATTCCAGAGTCTGCCACTATCCTTCTTCCCTACCAACCCCATTCCCTCATTTTTGCTCATTTGAGTTAATTAATAAACGAATTCTTAGCTGATAAGAATTTAAGGTGGGATTTCTTTCTAAGGTAATTTTCTCTAATAAAAGACTTTGAAATATCTAAAAGACTTAAAACAAAGCAGTTAACATGATAGAATACCACCTGATAGGAGTGATATTTGGCAGCAGAGATCCAATTGTTACCAAAAACTGTCAACTCTGTTTTAGTAATCTCTTACCTCTTTTTTTCCCACTGCTAATGTAGTATTTCATTACTATTTCCTTATACTAACACAATTTCCTATTAATAGTTCTTCGTCATCCCAAATAATAATAATGATAATTTATATAGCATTTTAAGGTTTATTTTGTGTTGTTAGTTCATTACTGGAATATTCCTGGCTCTAGGGCCCTTACTCTGTTGAATGTACCCCTTGGCTGCCTCTCTGATAAAACTCTTTCTTAAGACATGACACAGTGATTAGGACATAGATTTAGTTTGAACCCTAGCTCTGCTATTAACTCCCTATGTGTCTTTGGGCAAGTCACTTGCCTTCTCTCGGTCTTTTTCCATATCTATAAAATGAACAATTTGGACTAAGAGGTCTCATACTTTAATCTCTCCTAATCCATGCTACTCTTATAACTATCTTATCCTAATGGTTGTCCATTACCAGGTAGTTAATGTCTTCTGAAAAAAGAAAAAAAAGAACAAAGAAGGCATTCAGAATATACAAGATTCAACTATCTTGCCCGAGGCAAAAGTTGGCCTCATAGTCCTATTATAAGTCTTTTCTTGCTAGTAAAAATCACTTCATGAGCTAAGGAGGGAATATTAGGATCTTAACTGTAACATAGTATCTTAGACAAGGGCTTAACACACAGGGAGTGTTTCTCTCTCTCTCTCTCTCTCTCTCTCTCTCTCTCTCTCTGTCTCTCTGTCTCTCTGTCTCTCTCTCTGTCTCTCTCTCTGTCTCTCTCTCTCTCTCTGTCTCTCTCTCACTGATCCACCACTTCTGATCCTATATACAAGAAATGCTTTTCTCTGATTACTGTTCTGTGCCTCTATTCACTGACTGTACACAAACCCTAGCTCTCTTTCCAAGCTCCTTCACTTACTACTCATAGCCTCATCTTTAAACTGAAAATGATTAAACTGCAGCTCCAAGGCTACTTTAGGATACTCTTTAAAAAAATTTTTTTTAATTACACATGGAACATTTTTTTTCGCTTTTTCTGAGTTCCACATTCTCTCTCTCCCTCTGTTCCTCCCTCCTTGAGAAGGCAAGCAATTTGATACAGATTAAAAATGTACAGTCATGCAAAACCATTTCCATATTACCCACATTGAAAAAACAGACCCCCTCACCCACCCACAAGAAAAATAAAGTATAAAAAAAAAAGCTTCAATCTGCATTCAAACCCTATCAGTTTCTGAGAATGACTAAGTCATTCACAGTTGATTACTGTGTATAATGTTCTCTTGGTTCTGCTCATTTCACTTTACATTAGTTCATGTAAGTTTTCCCAAGTTTTTCTAAAAGCATCCTACTTGTCATTTGTTACAGCACAACAGTACTCCGTCATTCATCCTTTTTGATGAATGGGCATGTCCTGAATTTCCAATTATTTGATATCACAAAAAGAACTGCCATAAAATTTGTGTAACTATTGCTCTTTTTTCTTTTCCTTTGATCTCTTTGGGCTACAGACCTAGTAGTAGTATTCCTGGGTCAAAGAGTATGCAATTTTATAGTCTTTTGTCTGTGGTTCCAAATTGTTCTTCAGAATGACTGGATCAGTTCACAACTCTACCAACATCAGTATCCCTATTTTTCTACATCCTTTCCAACATTTTTCTTTTCTGTCCTATTAGCCAATCTGATAGATGTGGGGTAGTACCTCAGAGTTGTTTTAGGACACTCTTTAAAAATCCAATGAAGTACCAAGCAATTTTCTGACCCTGTAGCTTCAAGTATGGAGATGACCCCATTTTGATCCCGTAGAATTCCCAGATTCTGGCACCAGTTAGCTACCTACTCTTCAAATTGCACCTTATATAACTCCTGTCCTTTCTATGCCAAACAGTAACAACAACAAAGAAAGGATGGAAGGAAAGAAGGAAGGAGGAGGGAAGGAAGGAGGAGAGGACATAGAAGGGAGGTAAGAAAAAGAAGAAAACGAAAAAAATATTTTTGCAGAAGTTTTAAACTTTTAAATAAACAGCAGTGAGATATTTTTGTTCAAGAAATTTAATAGTTCCTTTTTAAAATAATGCTATAACATACATAACTTCAATAGAATCCTGAATTTTCTTATGGGTCATATTTATGACTCTAGAATTTAGACCTATAAGGGATCTTAGAGGTCATGTAATCAAATTCTTCCATTTTACAGAGTAAGAAACCAAGACCCAGAAAAAAAAAATCTCCAAGATCACATAGGTGGTAATTAGGAAAAAAAAAGATTTAAACTCAAGCCATCTGAATCCAAATCTAGATCTCATTCTTCCTCACACCTAGGGTTTTAGGTAAATATTAAAAATAAGATTGTATGTAAGAATGATTTGATATAAAAATGACTTTTTTATGTGAGGTGGTATTAAATAGAATAAAGAGCCCTTGAGTAGGTCAAAATAGGTATGTATCTTGGAATCCCACCTGATACCTATTTTCTGTGTAAACTTAGGTAAATTACTTAGCCTCTATGAACCTCAGTTTCTTCATCTGAAATATGGGGATAATAAAAGTACACAACTTTTGTAGGGATCAAAACAGATTATGTACATAAAAGCATTTTTAAAACATAGAGATATTTCAAGTATTATTATTGTGTCCAGGAACCCTTTTACTGAAATTGGAAGTATACAGTCCAGTTCTCTGACTTGCTTCTTGATCACAGAGAAAAAAAAAGTCTTTCTCTACTTTTGATAGGGGGAATTACTTTTCTCCTTTATCTTCTATTCTATTTTTGGTTTATAATGATCTGACTTCTAACCCCATATTTTTGGAAACTTGAACAGCTGGCTTTCTTGTGATCAGAAAAAAAAAATCTGTTATTCTCAATTAGCAACATTACTGTCGACTTCATTTGGACGTATTATGAATGGCTAATCCCCTAGTCTCCAGATTGGTTGTTGACATACATCAGGAAGAAACACGATTATTTATTCTATTATGACTGGGAATTCACAAAGAGAAGAGGTGTTTACCAACACCTGCACTCTAATTCTCATGTTCAAAAGCAATTATGATTATTATTGTTATTTTGCATTTATATAGCACTTCCTTATTTGCCAAGAGCTTACAATTGTGTATTTTATTAGTTCTTTCTTCCAAGAGCCCTATGAAGTATGTGAGCATTATTGGCCTTATTTTACAGATTAAACATCTGAGGCAATTAAGAAGTTGAAGGAAGTTTCAATTTATTTTCAGTTTTGGAAGAAAAGTCATACATATAAAATAAGTCCATCTGAAAGACTGAAATCTTTCCTTTTCTTGCCTCACCTGGGATTTTGTTTAAAAAAATCATTGAGGATTAGGAAGAGCTCAAAATAGGAGATAATAAGAGGAGTGCAAATTAAAATAACCTCAAGGGTTTACCTTGTGTCTTTTAAATTAACAAAACTTAAAAAAAAACGACTTAGAAAAAATGCATTACCATCTTCTGAATGTCTTCACCTGGAAGTCTTGTGATTGTCTCAAATTTAACATGTTCAATGCACAACTCATCATTTCTCTCCCTCCACCCCCAAACTTTCCCTTATAAATAGGCCTGTTTATGTTGAGATACTATTTTCACAACCTCTATCGTCCTTGACTCTTTGCTCTCCCTTTTTCCTCATAACTTATCACTGGCAGCAAGTCTTGTTAATTCTATCTTTAAAAAAAAACTCTAGCACTTGTCCCATTCACTCCACACAGCCATAACCCTAATCTAGACTATTATGATAGTTTCCTAATCAGTCTTCCTTCTTTGAGTTGCTCCTCTCTAAATCAAGCTTGACCTGATGAAATAATCTTTCTGAACCACAGATTAGACATTGCTATTTCCTTATTCAAAAACAATCAGTGGCTCCCTATTGCCTCAATGACAAAATATAAATTTCTCAGCCCAGCCTTTGAAACCCTTCAATAGTTTCATTCTAGTCTATCTTTTCAGAAGTTTCATGTTGTTCCCCTTCATGAACTTCATGATTCGGTGAATCTGGGCTATTGACTATTGCCCAACCTTAGATTTTCAAGTGGTGTTTCTGTACCTTTTCACAGCATCTCTCATGCCTGGAATGTTCTCGCTCCTCATCTCTCCTTCCAAGGACCATTTCAGATTCCATTTCTTAGGGTAGGGCTTTCCTAACCCTTGAAATTTTAATTATTTTCTACCTCCTAGAATGACACTCCTATTTACTTATCTTTTTATGTGTTATATCAATGAATACAATGTAAGTATCCTGAGACCATAGTCAGTTTTGCATTATGGTCTTTATCTGAGGTTCTTGCATTGTATATATAGTAGTAGATTCTTAATATTTAATTTTTTAAATTTAAATTTAAATTTTTAAAAATTTTCATTGCCTTGTTTAATTACTTTTAGTTTACAAGATTCAGTTCCATAATCCCTTGAGTTTCAAATTTTCTACCCTCTCTTCC
>JAQQSU010004124.1:0-14166 GCA_028627135.1 Pseudochirops cupreus | reverse complement strand
GGGCGGGGGAAAGACGGGGAGAAAAGATGTAACTCAAAAAAATTTAATAAAGAATCTCATATTAAAAAAAAATACTATTTAAGTAGTCTAATCCTATAATCATACCCACTGTTTGACATCATTGGTCACAGATGTCCAATAGTAACCAGATTCTACTAGAGTAAGAGTTCTGGATATGCCATGATGAGCCCCAGTATTATTTTCATGGCATTCTTTCAGGACTTTGTTCTTCTCCTCTTCTGAGATAATTACCAAACGATTTTGTTTCTTGTCCTTTCCAACATAGAATAGCTTTTTCTCTAGAAGAAATGATAAAAGATAGAATGTTATTTTTTTAAATTTGTTTTCTTTATTCTATAATATTTAGCTAAAAATTTACCTATTCATTTAATTCCCAAATAGTTCTTACAGACTTCCACCTTCAAAGAACAAGAATATTTATGAAGTTGTTTTCAAGAGGTATCTAAAATGTTCTTGTTATATATACCAAATGACTAAGAGGAACTTTTCATTTTGCAGTGGTTTAAATAGAATTATTGTTCCCATCAATCACAGATGAAGATTGAGTGCCTAAAAAAATGCTTTCTATGCTACCTTAAGGTAAATAATTTTTGGAACCATGAGAAATATGATCCTAAGTTTTTAAAAATGTACTAAAAAGGCTTTTAAAAAATATTCTTCAAACAGATTTAGTTCCAGAATGACTTCACTTAAGTCCAATTTCAATATATAAATTCAGTTTCAGAATGACTTTGGTAAATTAACTCAAACCAAAAGAAGAGTTCAGCGGTCAGGGTCAAGCTTAGAAAATTAAATACTCTATTTTCTGACTCCACGTATTTTCATTGGATGTCTCCCATGCCTGGAACTCTCTCTCTCTTCATCTCCTGACTAACTTTCCCCTTCTACAAGGCACCAAGAAGGTACAATGGACAGAGCACAGGACATGGAGTTAGGAAGACCTGATTTCAACACTGGCCTCAGACTTCTGTCTGCTTCAGTTTCCTTACTTGTAAAATGTGGATAATGACAGCACACATCTCAAAGGATGTCTAAGGATAAAATGAGATATCTGTAAAACACTGTGTAAACCTTAAAGCACCACATAAAGGCTATTGTTATCATTATGAAGCCTTTCTCAGTCCTCTTTAATCTTAGTTTCTTCCCTCTGAGACTTTCTCCAACTTTCCCTGTTTATATCTTGTTTATACATAGCCATTGCCTTATTAGGCTGTGAGCTCTTTGAGAGCACAAACTGTCTTTTGTTTGTCTCAGAAGTCTTAGCATGCTACATCGGCGCACAATTGCTTAATAAATGCTTGCTGACTCTTAGATTCTAAAATGTGCTCCCCCTACACTCATCTCCCACAAGAATAGTTCACCAGAGTTGAAATTTGTACAATCAACTTTACAGAAGTCATTCTGGGAAAAAATGTATCTGAAGGAGAAAAGACGTTCCCTTCTATGTTCATTTTTATCAATGGAAGCACCAGATGTGGGTGGCATATATACTTTTTGTCTGTGTATGCAGTCCAAGTTACACTATCAGCCCTCACTATGACTAAGTGCAGATGAAGTAGAACAATTAACACATTCTTGTTCTCTTTCTTATATATGGACTGTTTCACTGTACATGAACTGAGGGGTTACTGGAAAGGTTGGGCCCAGGGATAAAGCTGTAAGAATGCCCTTGACCTGTTCAGAGGAATTCTTATTCCTATAGCCTTGAGTAGAACTTGCAAACTATTGCTAATTATTTAACTTATATTCATCTGTCTTCATCTGAAGGGAAACATATCAGAGAAACAAAGAACAACCACATTCAACCTTTAGGAAATGATCCATATGTTACTCTTTTCCATGTTATTTTATCCCCAGGAGAAATTCTGCGTTCCTTTTCTGGACTCAGAGGTCTGTTAACTTTAATGACATATGGAACTTCTCAATGAGGAAACTCCTTCAACCAATGGAACCAGAATCTGCTTTGAAATTTATAGGCTTAAAGAATTGATTGGGAGCACTGACAGTGGCTGTGACTTACCCAAGGTTACAGAGCTCAGAAATGCTTGAGATAGGACTTGACCTCAGGTTTTCTTGACTCCAAAGCTAACTGTTTAGCCTACCTCTATGTTCTTGCAGCAATTTTAGGGATATCCATTATCAGTGCTTGATATGCATGTATAGTTGGGCCACAGGAAGAAAGATCTACTGGAACAATAAGTCATTCTTTAAATGAAATTTGTTTAATCGCAGTCCTCTTAAGAGGAACACTTACATTTTCTTTCTTGTTTGTAATTAAATGAAACTCATGTGAGATGAGTCAACATTAGTGGCCCCAAACAAGTTTCTCTTTCTAAGTACTTATTGAAGCAAAATAGATATGCCAACACTAAGCTACTGAATATATTTCAGTGGGGTGTCAAGGTCTCTTTGCAAGAGAATAAGAAGGCTGAAGGAAAGAGAATGAGAAATATACAGATATTACTTAAAACAATATAATCAAAAAGAAAACCTTTTTTTTCTGGTAACAGAAAAAAAATAATTTAAGTAATGTTTACCAGAAATTCTGAGATTCTAAGGCTTTCCCAAAGGTAAAATTTTGGAAAGACAAATTTTAGATGTTAGCTTTACCTTTGAATTCAAATTTTTTTGCTGCTCTTCTTATTCCACTTCTCTCACTTGGCAGTGTAGTCGGATGATATTCACCTGTTCGCTTATAATATGCAATCTGCTTTAGATGAAGACCACCATTTTTGCCACTACGGACCATTCTTAAACTGAGAGAAAAAGATTTAAAGACACAGTTAGTTTGGTTATTATTAGGTCTCCATTCTAGACTTGCTTCTGTCCTAAATTGTGTCACTAATATAGGTTTGTAATTTTTATGTGATCTTGAAATTACTTATGAAAAGGTTTTTTTATATGAATAGTTTTAAAATTATTTCAATAAATTTATTCCAAGTAAAATACAAAGAAACTTTTTAAAGTAACAATCTAGAAAAACATTTTGAGATAATTGATATGATAATCAGGCTATCTGACCGTCAAACTTGATGAACACAACTGCATGTGGGTCTTGATTTTTGTTAGGAAGTGACTCTCCCCACCCCCAATTTCTTCTATATCATAATGGATATGAGAGACATCAAAGTATAACAGAAAGAAAGCTTGGAGTCACAACAGATCTCAGTTCAAATCCAGGCTCTAATACTTATTTTATGCCATTGCCTTTTTTCTTCCACTTTGGAATACTAAAAGTAATTATGACTACGTCTTCTGATCACTCGAAAATCCCTATCAAGAATGTGGAAAAGAGCCTGTTGAGACTGAAGGGATTGTCAGAAAGAATCTGAGAGGCTGACACAATGAATCATTGCTGGCAATGGCCCACAGGGTGAAGCATTTTAATTAACTTCCCTCCTCAAAAGACCTAAGTCCTACTAACATTTGACAGTAAGCCAACACTTTTCCAAGTTCTCATATAACACCTTTCTCTCTCTCTCTTTTTTAATGTGTTAACAATCCCTAATAAGGATGCTAACCTAATTCTAGAATTGGCTTGAAATAGCCCATAGAGATTATATAGTCAGATATACTATACTTGAGAAAAATAGATGTTCTTACAAAATGATTTCAATCTCAGTCTTATTACTTCTTAGGAGGTTTCCAATTATCTCTAGAGGTGTTGGAAACTTATTTTAACTTCTCAGAACTAAATTAGTTTTAATTATTTTTAACTTAAAAAGTCAACATGATGGATAGAGGTTCTGAGGATGAAAATGATTCATAGAAATTGAGCAGAAAAAATTAGCTACCTAATCTTAGACCTTCGTCCCATTTTACAGATGAGGAAATTGAGTCCCAGGAAGGTAAAGGGACATGCCCAATTAACAGGCCCAACACAGCTGAGAAGAGATCCCAGGTCTCCTGATGTTTAATCTAAAGCTTTTTCAGGATGCACCACCTTGCAAATAAGTGAAAGCCCTTCCAAAACAAAACCTTATATTTTCTCTAAAACCTACCCCTCTTCTGAACATCCTTCTTTCTGTTGAGGGCAACATCATTTTTCTAGTTACCAAAGTACCAGTTTTCCTTAACTTATCCTTGACTCTTTATTCTCCCTCACCCCACATAATCAACCAGTTTCAAATCTTGTCATTTCTACTTACAAAATCTCACACATATCTCTTTCTCTCTGCACATATGAACACCACCCTAAATCAGGCAATTTCCACTTCTTGTCTGCACCATTACAATACACTCCTAAGTGGTCTTCCTGATCCAAGTCTCTCCTCAGACCAAGCCATCCTCAGATACAAAAGTGATTTTACCAGATCTAAAATATGACAAAACCACTCTTCTACTCAAAAAATTCCATTGACTCCCTGTTGCCTTTGGAATAAAAAAAAATAGACTTCTTTCTTTGGCTTTTAAAGCTCTTCACGATCTGACTACTATCTAGAGACTCTTCAGTTTATTCAAATACATCTTAACACATGATTACCAGAACTAAATACAATATTCTAGAAGATGTCTGATGCAGAGAGTACAGTGAGATTATCACCTCCTTATTACTGGAAGCTATACCTCTTTTATTTTTTTTAATTTTTTTAAATAGCATTTTATTTTTTTCAATTACATGTAAATACATTTTTAACATTAAATTTTTAAAAACTGAATTCCAATTTTTTTCCCTCCTTCCTCCCTCAAACCACAAGCAATTTGATAAGTTGTATACATATGCAATCATGTAAAACAAATTTCCATATGAGTCATGTTGTGAAAGAATAAACAGACCAAAAGGGAAAAAAAACATACAAAAAAAGAAAGTGAAAACAGTATGTTTCAATCTACATCAGACTCCATCAATTATTTTTGTGGAGATGGAGAGCATTTTCCACCATCAGCACTTTGTAATTGTCTTAGATCACTGTATAAGCTGAGAAGAGCTCAGTTAGTCATAGTTGATCATAACATATTGTTGCTGTTACTGTGTATAGTGTTTTCCTGGTTCTACTCACTTCAGTTTGCATCAATTCATGTAAGTCTTAACAAGTCTTCCTGAAATCTGCCTGCTCATCATTTCTTATAGCAAACAGTATTCCACTATATTCACATACCACAACTGGTTCAAACACAATCCAATTGATAGCCATCCCCTCAACTTCCAATTCTTTGCCACCACAAAAAGAGCTGCTATAAACATTTTTTGTACATGTAGGTCCTTTCATCTTTTTTTATGATCTCTTTGGGATAGAACTAGTAGTGGTAATGCAGGATCAAAGGTTATGAACAGTTTTACTGCTCTTTGGCATAGTTCCAAATTGCCCTCAAGAATGGTTGGATTAGTTCATAACTCTATCAACAGCACATTAATGTCTCAATTTTCCCATATCCTCTCCAACATCTATGTAGCATTTTCCCTTTCTGTCATAGGTATGAGGTGATTCCTCCGAGTTCTTTTAATATGCATTTCTCTAATCAATAGTGATTTTGAGTATTATTTTATTATGACTATAGGTAGCTTTGATTTCTTCACCTGGAAACTGTCTTTGGCTTTTAAAGCTTTGACCATTTATCAGTTGGGCAATGACTTATAAATTTGATTCAGTTCTCTATATGTTTTGAGAAATGAGGCATTTATCAGAGATGCACACTATAAAGAAATTTTCCCCAGATTCCTGTTTTCCTTTGAATCTTGGTGGCATTGATTTTGTTTGTGTAAAAACTTTTTAACATAAGCAAAATTATCCATTTTACATTTCATAATGCTATCTCTCATCTGGTCCAAATGCTTTCCTTCTCCATAGATCTGACAGATCTATTCCTTGCTCTCCTAATTTGCTTATAGTATCGTCCTTTATGCCTAAATCATGTACCCATTTTGACCTATCTTACAACACAATTTAAGGCATTGGCCTATACCTACCTAGTTGCTACCATACTGTTTTCCAATTTTTCCCAGCAGTTTTGGTCAAATAATGAGTTCTTGTACCAGAAGCTAGGTCCTTTGGGTTTATCAAACACTAGATTACTATGGTCATTTTCTACTGTGTATTGTGGAACTAATCTATTGCACTGTTATACCACTCTTTCTTAGCCAGTACCGGATAGTTTTGATGATTGTCACTTTATAATATAGTCAGATCTGGAACAGCTAGGTCACCTTCTTTGCATTTTTTTTCATTAATTCCCTTGATATTCTTGATCTTGTCTTCTTCCAGATGAATTTTGTTATTTTTTTTCTAGCTCTATAAAAGTTTTTTGGTAGTTTGATTGGTATGGCACTGAATAAGTAAATTAATTTAGACAGAATTGTCATTTTTATGGTAATGGCTCAGCCTACTCATAAGCAAGTGATATTTTTTCTAATTCTTTAAATATGACTTTATTTTTGTGAAGTGTTTTGCAATTGTGTTCATATAGCTCCTGGGCTTGTCTTGGCAGGTAGATTCCCAAGTATTTTACATTGTCTACAGTTATTTTAAATGGAATGTCTCTATCTCCTGCTGCTGAGCTTTGTTGATAATGCATAGAAATGCTGATGATTTATATGGACTCCTTTTATAAAATGCAACTTTGTTAGAGTTGTTAATTATTTCAACTAGTTTAGTCTCTAGGATTCTCTAAAAAATATCATATCATCTACAAAGAGTGAGTTTTGTTCCCTCATTGCCTATTTTTATTCCTTCAGTTTTTCTTCTCTTATTGCCATAGCTACCATTTCAAGTACAATACTGAATAATGATGGTAATAATGGCATCACCTGATGTCCTCCAGCCCTGCTCTTACCAGGAAGGTTTCTAGCTTATTCCCATTAAAGATAATGTTTGCTGATTGTTTTAAATAGAAATGACTTCATTTTAAGGAAGGCTCCATTCATTCCTATGCTCTCTAGTATTTATTTTATTTTATTTTTTGCTTTTTGGAGGGGAGAAGGCAGGGCAATTGGGGTTAAGTGACTTGCCCAAGGTCACACGGCTAGTGTTAAGTATCTGAGGCCAAATTTAAATTCAGATCTTCCTGACTCCAGGGCTGGTGCTTTACTCACTGTTCCACCTAGCCACCCCTCTCTAGTATTTTTAATAGGAATGGGAGCTGTGTTTTGTCAAAGGCTTTTTCTGCACCTATGGACATAATCATATGATTTCTCTTGGTTTTATTATTGATGAGATTCGTTTATACTGATATTCTTAATAATATTGAACTAGTTTTGAATTCCTGGTATAAACTCCACTGATTAAAGTGTATGATCCTAGTGATAATATTGCTATAATCTCCTTGTTAGTATTTTATTTTAAAATATTGCATCAATATTCTTCAGGGAAATTGATCTATAGTTTTTTTTTCTGTTTTGGTACTTCCTGGTTTAGGTATCAAGAGCATATTTGTGTCATAAAAGAAATTGGCAGGACTCCTTCACCTATTTTCCCAAATAGTTTATATAATATAGGAACCAACTGTTCTTCAAAATATTTGGTAGAATTCACTTGTAAATCTATCTGGTTCTGGGCATTTTTTTCTTAGGGAGTTTATTTATGGCTTCTTCAAGTTCTTTTTTCTAAAATGGGGTTATCTAAATAGTCTATTTCCACTTCTGTTCATCTGGGCAATTTATATTTTTGTAAATATTCAATATATAAAATATTTTGTAAATATATTTTTGTAAATACTCATTGTCAGATTTCTTGGCATACAAGTGGGCAAAAATAGTTCCTGATTATTGCTTTAATGTCCTTTTATTGATGGTAGATTCTCTTCATTTTTGATACAAGTTAATTTGGTTTTCTTCTTTTCTTAAAGCAAATTAACCAATGTTTTATCAATCTCTCCCCCACCCATAAACCAGATTAGTTTTATTAGTTTAATGGTCTTCTTACTTTCAATTTTATTAATCTCTCTTTTGATTTTCAGAATTTCCAATCTGGTGTTTAACTGGGGATTTAAACTTTTTTTTCCCTAGCTTTTTTAATTACATGCCCACTTTGTTGAATTGTCCTTTCTCTATTTTATTTATTTATTTGCTTTTTGGAGGGGGGAAGGTAGGGCAATTGGGGTTAAGTGACTTGCCCAAGGTCACACGGCTAGTTTTCTGTTAAGTGTCTGAGGCCAAATTTGAACTCACATCCTCCTGACTCCAGGGCTGGTGCTCTATTCACTGCGCCACCTTGCTGCCCCCTTTCTCTATTTTATTGATGTAAGCACTCAAAGATATAAATTTTCTCCTAAGTACTGCTTCACCTGTATCCCACAAATTGTGGTAAGTTGTCTCACTGTTGTCATTCTCTGATGAAATGATGGATGGTTTCTATGATTTGATTCTTTAGGATTACTGAGTTTCCAAGTAATTTTTAATCTGTCTTTCTATGGCCCTTCATTAAATGTAATTTTTATTGTATCATGATCTGAAAAGGGTGCATTTAATATTTGTCTTTCTGCATTTGATTGAGATTTTTATGCCCTAATACATGCCCAGTTTTTTTGTGTAGGTGCCAAGTAATGCTGAGGGGAAAAAAAAGTATATTCCTTTCTAAGCCCATTCAACTTTCTTCAGAGGTTTTATCATATCAGACTTTACTAAAATTCTATTCACCTGTTTGACTTCTTATTTTGTCATTAGATTTATCTAGTTCTGAGAGGGGACAGTTGAGGTCCCCCACTAGTATAGTTCTGCTGTCTATTTCTTCCTATAACTCACCTAACTTCTTTAAAAATCTGGATGCTATACTGCTTAGTGCATGTTTATTATTGATATTGCTTCATTATCTATGGCACCTCTTAACAAGATGTAGTTTCCTTTCTTGTCTCTTTTAATTAGATCTATTCCTGCTTTTTATTTGTCTGAGATCATGATAGCTACCGCAGCTTTTTTTTTCTTTCTTTTTTAAAAACTTCAGCTGAAGCATAATTTATTCTGCTCCTGCTTTTTACCTTTACTCTTTGTCTCTCTGCTTCAGATGTATTTCTTGTAAATAACATATTGCAGGATTCTGGTTTTAATTCACTTTGCTATCTGCTTGCATTTAAAAGGTGAGTTCATCCCATTCACATTCAATCATGATTACTGTATATTTCCTTTCATCTTATTTTTCCCATTTATACTTTTTTTTCCTCTCTCTCTCCTTTCACCTTGTTCCTCCTCACCAGTGGTTTGCTTTTGACTACCACCTACCTCCTTCAATCTACTCTCCCTTTTATTAGCCTCCATCCCCTTTTTTGTCTCCCTCTCATCCTCCCTCCTTCCCTAAAGGGTAAGACAGATTTCTATACCCAACTAAGTATGTATGATATTTCCTCTTTGAACCAAATTCAATGAGAGTAAGGTTTAAGCAATGCTCACCCCCTCTCTTTTTTTTTTTAAAGGTCTTTGGTGTCTCTTCATGTGATATATTTTACCCCATTCTGCTTCTTCCATCCCTCTTCTCCCAATGAAGTCCTCTTTCTCACTTAATTTTTTTTATCACCCCATCAAAGTCAACTTATACCCACACCCTCTGTCTATGTATATTCTTTCTAGCTTCTAATAGAGATACAGTTCTTATGAGTTACAAATATCATCTTTCCATGTACAGAGGTAAACAGTTGAATTTTATTGAATAACTTATGTTTTTTTTTCTTTCTTGTTTACCTTTTTATGCTTCTCTTGAGTCTTGTATTTGAAAACTGAATTTCTGTTTAGCTATGGTCATTTCATCAGGAATGTTCATTGTCCACTTTTTCCCCTAAAAGGGTAATAAGCTCAGTTTTACTGAGTAGTTGATTCTTGGTTGTAATCCAAGCTTCTTTGCCCTCTGGAATATCATATCATAAACCCTGTGAATTATAATGTAGAAGCTGCTAAATCCTGTGCAATCCAGAAGTGACTCCACAATATGTGCAGTTTCCTTCTGGCTGCTAGAAATATTTTCTCCTTGACCTGAGAGTTCTGGAATTTGACTATTATACTCCTGGGAGTTTTCATCTTTGGATCTCTTTCAGAAGATGATGGGGTATTCTTTCAATGACTATTTTACCCTCTGCTTCTATATCAGAGCAGTTTTCCCTCATGTTTTCTTAAGATGCTATCCAGATTCTTTTTTTTTTTTATCATGGCTTCCAGATAGTCCAATAAGGCTTAAATTATCTCTCCTGAATCTACTTCCCAGGTCAGCTGTTTTTCTAATGAGGTACTTCACATTCTTGCTTATTTTTCCATTTTTAATTTTGTTTGCTTGATTCTTGATGTCTCATGGAGTCATTGGATTCCACTTGCTCAATTATGATTTTTAAGGAATTATTTTCTTTAGTAAGCTTTTGTACCTCCTTTTCCATTTGGTCAATTCTTGATTTTTAAGGAGTTGTTTTCTTCAGTGGATTTTTGTACCTCCTTTCCATTTGGCCAATTCTTCTTTTTAAGAAGTTGTTTTCTTTTTCATTTTTTTGGGCTTCCTTTTCCAAGCTGTTGACTCTTTCTTTTCATAATTTTCTTGCATAACTCATTTTCCCCCCAATTTTTCTTCTACCTCTTTTATTTTCTAAAATCCTTGAAAAGCCCTTCCAGGAAGACTTTTTGGGCCTCAGACCAATTCATATTTCTCTTTGAGACTTTTCATGTATGTATTTTGACATTTTTGTCCTCTTTTGAGTTTATATTTTGAGCTTCCCTGTCTCCAAAGTAGCATTCTATAATCAGGGTTTTTTTTAATTGCTGTTTTTGCTCATTTTCCAGCCTATTTCATGATTTTAAAATTGAGCTCTGCTCCTGGGGATGAGGATGCACTGTCCCAAGCTTCTTGTGCCAGGGGTAGGGCTGGCTTTCTGTGCAGGAGCCTCCAGGTCTGACCACTTTCTTGCAGTGTCAGAGCTGGTGGCCTCACTGTACTGCTGACCTACTGAGTGGGGACTGTAGGGCCTTGGTTGCTGATTTGTGCTGGGGCTAGGGGCCTTCTGTTAGGTTGTGCTCCCCTTGTCCCCAAATAAGACACACCTCTCCTATAGTCCTTCTAAGTTATCTCAGGCTAGAAAATTGTTTCAAAGCATCCTTTTGTGGGTTCTGTAGCTCCTGATTGTGGATTCTGTAGCTCCTGAATTCATTTTAAGGTGTAATTTAAAACTGTTTTGAAGGAAACTGAGGAGAGGTCAAGCACCTTCTTGTCTTTTTCCCCCTATCTTGGCTCTGCCTTGCTACATTTGTTTTAATGCAACCTAAGACCATATTTACTGCCACATCATAATGCTCACTCAAATATAAGCTCACAATCCACTAAGACTGCTAGATTTTTTTCAGAACTATTGTCTAACAATGTCTCCCCCATCTCACATTATGAAGTTTATTTTTTTGTATCCAAGTATGAGACTTTACATTTATCCCTACTGAATTTCATATTATTAGATTCAGTCCAATATTCTAGCCTGTCAAGATACAAAAGAATCCAGAAGGATCTTGATGGGTAAAACATTGTACCTAATAATTTAATTTTATCTTTTTATCTCAAGTGTCTAGCAGTTTACAGCACATGATAGTCATTTTAGTAGCTTGTTAATTAATAACTATATAAACTGTTATTGTTCTGCAAAGGATACCATCAGTTGCCTATCCCCAAATAGGTATGGTCCAGTAGAGAATAATCTTCACAAGCAACCTAATTCTATCACAATCTGAAGAGAAGCATTAACTGGGACCACTAGTCTAAATAATGAAATACTTACTGATAGCTAATTACAATTATATAAACAAAAAATGTAGAGCAATTAAAGGCCACTACCCCAGACTTTAGGATAAACGCATAGCATAAAATTTAGCAAGGCAAATATACAGTAAGATTTTTCAGATAAATAAGAAATAAATGGAAGAGTAAGTAACTGATTTTGTTTTGAACCACCCAACTGATCAACAAGCATTTAACAAGGGCTTGCTATGTGTCAGGTACTGGGACAGTGAGACATTTCTTGTGTACATTCCTTCCCCTTCACACTCACACACACACACACACACACACACACACCAGGCTAATTTAGGCCCTCATCACCTCTTTCCTGGACTACTGAAAGTCTTTAATTGGGCTCCATTTTGTATGTCTATTCAGTTGCCAAAGTAATTTTCTTATATTAAGTATATGTCATCTCTTTGGCATTTGAAGCTGTTTGAAATCTTGCCCCTTCCTACATTTCTAGTCTTCATACACTTTACTCCCCTTGACACACTCTATAATCAGTCTACCAAGACTATTTGTTGTTCTTTGCATCTCCATCTTCCTTCTCTGTGCCTTTCCAATGTCTATCCTCCACACTTAGAGTGCTCTACCTCTTCACCTCTGCCTCTTAATTTCCCTGGTTTCTTTCAAGATTTAGCTTAAATCTCACCTTCTACAAGAATTCTTTCAGGGATCTCCCAGATGCTTGTGTCTTCCTCTCTGAGATTACCTTCCATTTACTCTGTAAAATGAGCTGGAGTTGGATCAAGGTCATCTACTGCAACCTGGGGCATCACTAATTGTCTTGACTTTTGTCTTTTCACTGAACTTCAATGACTCTGGAAGACAGTAAGGCTGCTGATTTTGTATAACTACCCCACTTAAGTCCAATTCATGCTCAAGTCAAGACATCCCCTTCCCACCACATCATTAGTTCTCTTTGAAAATAAAGGACAAAATAATAGCATTCCAAAAAGTCATTTTTTGTCATCCATTAGCATATAAAAAATTCAACTCACATAGTTCCTTCCAACTGAATATTCTCAATGTTTCTCATGACTCCTATTTTTCATTTCAATGTCTATTCAAATCATCCCGAATACTCAGAAATTCTCTAATGCATTAAGGATTCATTCTTTCCTGTGTTGGGTTATACATATTTTGGATACATAGGTTATTCTTGGTTTTAAGCTTCTTTCACCTTTGGTAAATTCTTTTCTTTGTAGTGGTACCTGCCAAGTCTTGTAAGATCTTAATGGTGGCTCCTTGGTACGTCAGCTCTCAATAGGGTTCCTGCTTGTTAGACTGTGATGTTTCTTACTAAACCTTTTCCCATTTAGGGCTTCCATAAAATTCTGGCTGTCTTTTGTAGTGAAGTTTATAGAGAATTCTTTTTACTTTTCTTCATCTGGTACATTTGTAGGACCTTATGAGGTTGTTGGTGAAGGATTTGGGTTCTTCTGAATCCTAATAAGTTTCACTGTCTGTCATTTGAAAAGTTTTTTCCTATTGTTATTAAGGCAAACATCCAAATAATCATTTCTAAATAAAAAGGACAGAAAAAGAGAATTTACGAGATAATGAATCTATACTACGTGCTGCTGATTTCTTTTTTAAGTACGTCACTTTAGCACTGTAGTTTCAATATTATCCTGCTTGTGTCTTTCTGAACTTGTTCTAAAAACATGGAATGCTTCACAATAAATAAAGACAAAATATTTTTATATGATTTTTATTTCATCTACATTTCTCACTGAATCCTTTTCTCTATGCCCGCCAAGAGAGCCATTTCTTAAGAACAGGAAAAAGAGAAAGAAAAAAAAATTCTACAAAACTAATACATCAGAAAAAAGGGCTTCCTTATAAGCAGTATTCCAAATCCATGATCCACTCTCCACCACACCCACCCTCCCAAAATACACATTTCTGTAGGGAGTAGCGGAGAAGCACCTTCTCATTTCTCTCCTTTACGGACAAACTTGGTTATAATTCTTCAGTATTCAATTCTGATTGTCTTCTCAGTGTTCTTTTCACGTACAATGCTGTAGTCACTGTGTCTATTGTCTACCTGGTTCAGTTAACTTCACTTTGCCTTAGTTCCCAAGTCTTTCCATTTTTTTCCACATTCATCAGGTTTGTTATATCTTTTTTTAAAATTAACTTTTATTGTTAGTTTACATCATTCATTTCCACAAGATTTTGAGTTACAAATTTTCTCCCCATCTTTTCCCTACCCACCACCCCAAAACAGTATATATCCCTCCCCCAATCTGCTCTCTCCTATATCCTCCTCCATCACCCCTCTGACTTTCCAGGAGGGCAAGATGGAGCTCCCTACCCCAGTGCCTGTATATCTTATTACCCAGTTGCATGTAAATAATAATAATACATAAATATATATATATGTGTATATATATACATATATGTATATATGTGTATATATATATATATATATATATATATATATATTTTAACATTTGATTTTAGAACTTTA
>JAQQSU010004123.1:0-14166 GCA_028627135.1 Pseudochirops cupreus | reverse complement strand
TTCTCCTTCTTCTCCTTCTTCTTCTCCTCCATCTTCTTCTTCTCCTTCTTCTTCTTCTTCAAATTTTGTTTTATATGTAGTTTACAACATTCATTTCCACAAGATTTTGAGTTACAAATTTTCTCCCCATCTGTCCCCTACTCACCACCCTAAAACAGAGATTCCACTGAGTATACCCTCCCCCAATTTGTTCTCTCCCATATCTTCCTCCATCCCCCCTCCAAGTGGGGCAGTATGGATCTCCATATCCCAGTGCCTATATATCTTATTTACAAGTTGCATGTAAAAATAATAATCATAATCATAATCATAATAATATATATTTTTTTAACATTTGATTTTAAAACTTTGAATTCCAGATTCTTTCCCTTCTTCCCTCATCAACCTCCCTTACTTGGAAGATAAGCAGTTCAATATAGGTTGTACATATGTAGTTATGTAAAGCATTTCCATAGTGGATATATTGTGAAAGACTGACTATATTTCCCTCCATACCATCACACTCCAATTTATTCTACTTTCTACTTTGGCCCTGCCCTTTTTCAAAAGTGTGTGCTTCTAACTACCTTCTCCTCCAGTCTTGACTTTTGAGCTCTTTGCCACAGTAGAACTATGCTTCCAGAAAGAAGAGCTTTATCTCAAATTGCTCGGGTTTTCACAGCTGCCAGAGCTATTTGTTGGGTGCCCTCTCCACAGCCCCCACAAGCCCTAGCTAACTGGTCACACACCCCAGGACCTCCACCCAAGATAGCGATCCAGATCCAAGCAGGCCAAAGCAAGAGCAATTACCTTCTGAATGGTTGCCTGGTCCCCCTATGATCTGCAGGCCAAGATCTCTGAAGCAGCCATGTGGAGGCAGCTGCATGGCCCCAGCACCTCTGCTGCTTCTTGCCTTCTCGCCCTGGGGGCAGGGGCTGAACCATGCTCTTGGTCCCCCCATTCCCAAAAGTTCCACACTGACCTTTCACTTTGTCCCTGGCATTTATGATAATTCTGGAAACCACTGCAGCTGCTGCTGATCCATCTCTCTAGCCACTGCTGGTTGGGTCTGCCCCAGGGCTAAAACCACAGGCTCATGCAGGGCTGGCCTCAACTCCCAGCATGCTGTGATGGACCCTTCCTTTGGGGCTTCTGGGCTTCCTTCAGCAGGAGATTTGTTTCTCTGTGTCACATTGTGTGTTCTGTAGCTCTAAAATTTGTTTAGAATCCTATTTTATAGGTATTTGAGGTTATTATGGGAGGAGCTCAAGGAATTTTCCTGCTTCTATGCCACCATTTTGGCTCCACCGCTTACTTTTTTTTTCTTTTTGGAGGGAGGAAGGCAGAGCAAGTAGGGTTAAGTGACTAGCCCAAGGTCATATGGCCAGTAAGTGTTAAGTATCTGAGACCAGATTTGAACTCAGGTCTTTCTGACTCCAGAGCCAGTGCTCTACTCACTGTACCCACTAGCTGCCCCTTACATACATTCCTTAGTGCAGCCCAAGGACACATTATATTTTTGGCTGCCATGCCATACTGCTGACTCATATTTAGTTTGAAGTCCACTAAAACTCCAAAATCTATTTTTTTTTCTTTTTTGAAGAACAGCTGTTATCTAGTCATGCTATGACCACAACATAGTAGTGAAGGTGGTTTTTTGCTTCTTTGTTTCTTTGTAATTCACATATAATTTATCCGTACTGAACTGACTCATATTGGACTCCATCCAATTTCTTAGCTTTTCTGGATTGTTTTGTAGATCTTGTCCCTACCCTTCAGTGTACCAGTTTTCCTTTCCTTTTTATGCCATCTGAAAATTTGGTGAGTACAGCATCAGTACTTATCTAAATCCCCAATAAAGATGTTAAATAGCAAAGGACCAGACATGTATTACTGAGTTCTCCAGGAGATATACTGTCGTGCTGACACTGACACCTGCCCTTTGAAACTAGCCATCTCTCTAATGGTTCTGAATTCATCTAATTTCATTATCTAGTCCAAAAGTGTCAAAAATACAGCTTGTGGGCAGCATGTAGACCACCACCATCCTTAGTGAGTCCCAAACCAGGTTAAAATGTAATTGGGAAATATTTTTTAAACTAAATAAAAGTGTTGATGATATTACATTTGAAAACTAAGTATATGGTCTGTAGGGATCTTTATCTATGAATTAGTGGTCCTGTTTTTATGTGAACTTGACACTACTGATTGAGTTCATATATTTTCAGCTTCTTTACAAGAATAGTCTGAGATATTTTATTTAAAATCTTGCAAAAATTTGGCTAGACTATATTTATTGAATTCTTTGTATCTAATAATTTAGTAATCTCATCCTAAAAAAGGAAATGAAACTAATCAGAAATGCCCTATTCTTTTTTTTTATTTTTTCTGTCTATTTTTTAAATTATTAATTAATTATTTTATCTTTAGTTTTCAACATTCACTTCCATAAGATTTTGAGTTCCAACTTTTCTTCCCCTCTTTCCTCTTCCCCCACCCCAAGACAATGTGCAATCCAATGTCGGTTCTACTTATACATTTGTGTTAAACATATTTTAACATTAGCCGTGTTTTAAAGAATAATTAGAACCAGTGGGAGGAACCACAAGAAAGAAGAAACAAAAGAAAAAAAAAGAGAGCAAATAGAATGCTCTGATCTGCTTTCAGATTCCATAGTTCTTTTTCTGGATGTGGATAACATTTTCCATTATGAGTCTTTTCTTGCATTGCTAAGAAGTAAGTGCAATAACCCAGTCTTAATGAAAACATGTTGGTTATTTATAATTACTGATTCCCTTTCTAGATATTCATTAACCATATTTTTAATGATCTTTTCTAAAGCTTTCCCAGGGATCAAAGTTAAACTCACTGTCCTATAGTGTGTAGTTTCAGTGCCTGACCCCCTCCTTTTTTAAACTGTGGCATTTATTTTTCTCAAATCTGGTGGTTCTCCTCTTTTCCACAGAATTTCAAAAATTACTGACAGTAGCTCAGCAGTTAGAACTACCAGTTCTTTCATTACTCAATGATATAATTCAATTTGACCAGAGGAATTTTTCAAGTGTGAATAGGTTCTCTTTTACTTCTTTACTTAAAGTCAACTCTTTGTTAGTCATTTTTGTTATTTCTGATGGGGTACCAGCCCAAGCTGACCTTTTCCCTTTGCCCCAAAAGAATTTGAGTCCCATCATGCTTAGGCCCTAGGAAACTCCCACTTTGAACTCTCCTGAATTTTCCCACTTAATCTGCCTAGTCTACCATTGTTTGTTACCTCAGGAGTAGCTTAGGTGGCTTTCCACCTTAGATCCCAACAAACCATTCTCTTTGTTCCTGGGAATCTGACCTCTAGTCACCTCCTTGTATCCCTCCTCTAGTCACTTCAGACTACTAGAATACCCCAAGATCCCTCTCACAGTCTTTCTGTATATAAGACCCATTTTGCCTCCATGAAGCTGCTCAGATTCAATCTAGCTCATTTAGCTGATATTCTGTTTCCTGCTTGTCAATATACAAGTGTCACACATGCTTAGACTCCTTAAGAGTCTAGCCAATATGGCATATCTTTAATAAACTTTGCTTGTCTTTGCCTGAGAGAACGCTTGAGTCAAATTCATTTGGTAGGACCCAGCATGTCAGTCCCGAGTACTCCTGAACCTAAACTGCAACATTTCCAGTGCAAAGGTCATAATCCTTGGCAGAGAAAACAGTATTTCTGCCTTTTCTCTAATGTCATTATTACCATCCCATTCACCCCAAGCAATGATCTCTTCGGTCCTTCTTTTTCTTCCAATAAGACTAAGATATTTTGTATTTGCTTCTGTCTTCCCTCTTTAGTCTTGAGCTTTAGTACTTCTGGCAATGCTTTTTTATAGGACTTTGCCAAACTCATATTTGATCCTCTTTTACCTGTCATTGTTTTTTATCTTCTGAATATTCATTTTTTTTCTTGAGTTGATTGATGAGTTTCTTGTACATTTAAATTGGTCTCTTTAAATTGGTCATTTTCTCCTCAACAGTAGAATAGTTTTCCTTTTGTTTCTTCAGAATTTCCTTCTTGGATACCACCCATCCCTCCTCAAATGATTTGCTCTGTTGTATTTTAGTCAATGGGATCCTACCTCTCTTTCCTTTTAATCCTTTGAAATATGTTTTCCCTAAACCTAGGGAATATGTTATTCTATACCCAGATTTCTTATCCTTTGTCATAAACTCAAGGAGGGAGTGATCACTTCCCTTAAGGTTCCTATAGTTTCCATCCTATCACCTTGCTCCGTGAGTTAGATTCATGTCTAGAATATGATTTTGTTTTGTTGGTTCTTCCATATTTTGAAGGGTAAAATTAGCACTAATTCAAGGCAAAGCATTTTTAGCTTCACTGCTTTTGGCAGAAAGAGCTCCAGTAAAACACTGGATAATTGATTCCTCCCATCACTACTTTATCATGCCTCTTTTCCAGGCTTGTGATCTATTGAGCAAACTCTTTATCTTCAGAATTTTCTCCTCTCTCTGGGAGGTCTATATATAGTATAGTTCATTGAAAAAGTCACTCTTTTTTCTCTTTCAATTGACCTAAATAACTAATGGTCCAAGCCCTAATGACATGCTTAGTTAGCTTTACATCTCTACTGGTACTGGTTTTTAAAAGAAAATCTTAATTAAAAGGAAATGAAAGGTATAAAATTGTCTCAGGAAAAAAGCTAGAAAACCTAAAAACTATGGCCAAGTAAAATAAATTTCCTACTTAGAAAAGGAAGATAACCTTTGACAACTGAGTGACTATCCTTTTCCTATAGTTCATTTTGATTCTTTCATCCCTCAAGGAATGACCTCTACAATTTGCCTTCTGTTTCTCCACTCCCTAGTTTATGAATGGATAGCATTTTGCACACCTGAATGGTACTCTCTTTAGGTAAAATGTACTGCATTGCAAAGGAACACTTTATCAGTTACCAGATCATTGCATTTGAAGAGATAGCATATTGTTATGTAAATATCTATATGTGTTTATAAATAAACTCACAACAATTCTCACTCTTTAATGAATGTATATACTCCTTAAACACCCTCAGACACCCACATTATCATTGTTTGGAAAGAACGAAAATGAAAATGATTAATGAAAGGCCAGAAGCCGTTTCTCTGGAAATCTGCTTAATGTTATGCACTAAATGAAAACACATTGAAAGTAAAGGTATTATTCTGTGTATAAATATATCCTTTTATAAGTATTAATTCAATGAAGAATCTGATGTATGTTTATCTATAATATGTGTAGATTACATATATGCATATATACACACCTTTATATGTAACACTGTACACTAGACGTTAGTTTAGCTCAGAAGTTGCTTTATTATTAGGAATGAGGAAAACAGAAATAAAATGAAACCAATAAATGTCATACAGGAGAGGAAATAGAGAGAAGCACACAAGCTGAGTTCACTTACATATTTAGTACTACTATAGGCTAATGTGTTAGAGAAATACCAAATAGCCCATTAAATGGAATATGACTGTCATTTCTATATTAGAACACAGGGGAATTATCTATTTTTTTCTACTGCTGAAACCTAGAATCATGAAGAAAATCTTCCAGTGATGATGAGGTGAAATGATCTTTTTATTAATTATTTTAATCCTATTTGTCCTCAGGTACCAAGATTTGTTTTGCTTAAGAGATGCAAGGTGACAGCCTAATTATTGTAGTTAATAATAATCAGATTTCCTAGAGAAGAATGATAAAAATAGGCATGAGAAATATTCATTTTTCTGCATGCATTTTTGTTGTTTTTTTTCTGTGATTACTTGAACAGTGAAGAATTTTTCAGTGCCTACTATGTACTAGGCATCATGATAAATCCTGAAAATACAAAAAAGGAAACAGATGGCCCCTGCTCTCAAGGAGCTCACAATATAATGAAGAGACAACATATAAATGACTATGTATGAACAAGATATAGGGAGGATAAATTGGTAATAATATCATTATTAAATGACTAATGATTAAAGACTAGAAAAGTCTTCTTGCTAAAGGTGATACCTAAATGAGGCCATGGAAGATAGGAGAGAAGAGGGAGAGATTTCCAGGAATTAAGGACAGCCAGTGAAAATGGCCAGAGTCTGAGTATGGAATGACTTTTGTTAGGAACAACAAGAAGGCTAGTATCACTGGATTACAGTGTGTATGGAGAGGAGTAATTGTAAGAAGATTAGAAAGCTAAAAAAAGGGCCAGCTTACAAAGGACTTTAAAATCAGATGGTGTTTGATCTTGGAAGTAATAGGGAGCCACTGGAATTGAATGAATAAAGAAATGACATAGTCAGATTTGAGCTTAAGGAAAATCAATTTGACAGATGAGTGGAGAATGGACTGGAATGGAGAAAGACTTGGAATCCCTAAAGTGACCCTTGTTAGTTACTCCAAAATCAATAAAACTCAAGGGATAATGTTTTAACCCACAGCTCAGAAATGGTTTCCACTGATTCTCTTCAAGCATAATTCCTTCATAGAGTAGATGCATAATTAATCCGTGTTGAACTGAATTGAATTGAACCAAACCAGAATGATATGTTACTTGATAGAAAGGCAAAATACGTTTCATTGCATTAAAACAGAATATAAGATAAACAACAAGGAGTTAAATAAAGTAGAAAACTCACATGATCCATTTCCTTAATTATCTCCCGATGATGGAAAGCAGCAGGACATTACTTCATATTTTACTTATAAAATTGAGGTCAAGAACTCTTTCTTCTCCCCCATCTTCTCATCTCACAACACCTAGAAGCCTTAGGTCACTATCTCCTTTTCTGCACTTTTCTCTCATGATGAAGTGGCCCTTTTCCTTGTGAAGGATCACCCTTCTATGTGCACAAATAATTCTATCCCATCTTGTCTTCTCTAAGAAATTTGCTCCTCTACCATTCCCACTCTCTCACTTTAATCTTTCCCTGTCTACTGGGTGCTCTCTACTGCCTACAAACATGTCCGTATCTTCCCTAGCATCACAAATCTCTCATTGATCGTTCTGTCCCTGCTTCCTGTCATGCCATATCTCTCTTCCCCTTTTGTAGTTAAATTCCTTGAGAATGTATCTATAGTAGGTGCCCCCAACTTCCTCTTCTTGCAGTCTCTTTTTAGCTCTCTAAAATCTGACTTCTGAACCTTACTGAAGTGAAATTACTCACACCAAAGTTACTAACAATCTCTTAATTGCCAAATATAATAGCCTTTCCTTAATCTTCATATTTATTTCTTTTTTGTTTGTTTAACCATGATAAAATTCATTAAGTACCTACTGTGAGCCACACCAACAGTACTGGTTCTAAAGGTCTTTAGGAATCAAAAGGAGAATTTCTTGGGTACCTAAGCTATTTTCCATCTTCCAAATGAGAATGTGCTTATAAAACATTTAGCACTGAGTCTGGCACTTGTGCAAATTCTTGTTCTCTTCCCCCCACTTATGAAAAACAAAGCAAACCATGTACCTCCCCCTCCTCAAACAACAACAACATCAACAAAGGTGAATATCAAAAACTTGACCTCTTCCAATATCATCTTGTTTCAGGTCATTGAATTCACACTATTGGGATCCTGACTGGAGTTCTCTATGTAAGTTGGGCGAGGTAGGTATCTGCCTTCCTCAGGAACGATACTGTCTAGAAGTTTTCACCTCCAGATCTCCATGGGGTTGGAGAAATGAACTGTTCCGTGTTTGAAGTGCTCAAAGTGTCTCTGAACATTTTGGAATGTTAGATTTGTGGGTTCCAGGGTGGATACTTCATCCTAGAGCCAGGATGATAACATGTGGCAATTTTCAAAGAGGTACGCCAGTCATTTTCAGCAAATAGTGACCCAAGGCATCTGCTCCTTAGTTTGTTATGGATCCCACCAAAATGGGGCCCAACCTTCTGAGTAAAGCTCTGTTTACCCTATAAACAGGAACCAGTTTGAGTAAGACACTCCCCTAGGGAATATGAACTTTGTCATTGTTCTTTTCATTAAACTTTGGGGTGACCTGGTCTACAAAGTGAAAAACAAACCCATGAAAACCTGATTGGGATGGCTTGTGTTTTTTATATTAAGATTGCTAGCAACTCACATTTCATAGGAGTCAGGTAGGGGCACCACTGGCCACATCTAAGGGCTAGCCCACTGTCCTCTCCTCTCCCAAACATAGGCAGGATGTGAGAACTCTTAGCTGACCTCCTCATTAAAATGTCCATGAGTTGGAGAGGTCCCATTTGCTAGGGGAGGTCCTAATGATGTACTGTCAGACCAATAAGAATGAAGACATACTTAGGTAAAAAAGACTCTGCCACCTCTCACTCAGGGTCTTTCACGTAAGTAGAGGCATGCCATTGAGCTGATTTTTTTTTCTATGAATAAATTGATTGCATAACTTTATTAGTAAATGAGAAATGACCTCATTTTATTTATTCACTAAATTCCTCCATGCTACAACCTCTTTTTCCCCCTATTTGACCAATTCTCCTTTTAAAGGAGTTCTTTTCTTTATTCAATTGTTCTGCCTCTTTTATCATTTGGAACAATTCTGTTTTCTGAGATATAAATTTTTTTTTCAAATTTTTTGGTGCCTCTTTTATCCAAGCTGTTAATTCTCTTTTCATAATTTTCTTGTATCACTCTGTTTATTTTTCCCATTTTTCTGTGTACCACTCTTATCATTATCTTCAACTCTTCAAGGAATTCTTGTTGGGCTTCTATCTAATTCATTTTTTTTCTTCAAGGCTTTGCTTATTGTTTTTGTATTGTTTTCTTCTGCATTTGTTTCTTGGTCTTCCCTGCCACCCCAGTAGTAAGGTCATGTTCTTTTGTTGCTGTTGTGGTTGGTTTTTGCCCACTTTCCCCAGCCTGTTTCTTGACTTCAAACATTTTTTGAAGCTGGGTTCTGCTCACCTGGAAGTGGGATATTATTGTCCCAAGTTTCATGATTTTTCATACCGCTGTTCTCAGAGCTAATTTTGGGAATCTGCAAGTGTTTGATGCTTTCAAAAGTGGTATAGATCGATCTAGGGAGAGCTGTGTCCACTGTTCTCTTGGTCTGCACCCTGGTCTTTACAAAGGAAGTGACCTTACTTTCATAGTCACAATTACCAACACTCTTATTGACCATGGAACTGTGACTAGGTCTCCTATTCTTCCGCTATATCAAGCATTTATGTTCCTTTTGGCCTTGGAACTGAGACTAGGACCCTTGCTCCCTTGTGATTGATCACAAGTCCTCCTCACTTCCCAGGAACTATGACCCAAAACTGTATATGTGCAACAGAGTTGCCAATCAGTGTCATGCATATCCAGTGCCAGCAATGGGTTCCCTTAATCTCTTTCTGACCATCTGTCCAACCCACATACCATCTCTTGGTATAAAGAAATTGAGGGATAAGTTGAAAATGGTTAAGAAGTGATAGGAGAAAAAGTAGAAGAAATGGGTATAAACAAGTGGGTTTTGTTGTTGTTTTGTTTTGTTTTTCTCTAAGAGTTTGGCTGAGGAAGGAAGTATAGATATAGGGCAATAGTTTGGGATATAGTAGTATCTAGTGAAGGATCAAGGAAATTTAGGCTTGTTTATAATCTGTAAGACAAGAAAAAAACAGATAAGAGGAAATTGAACATTAGTGAGAAAGGAGAGAATTGAGGGGACAATTTGCTGCAGTTGACAGGAGAGGATGGTATCAACGATTCCTATAGAGAGACTGGCTTCTTACAGGAGAAGGGTTACTTTGTTATCAAACACTGGAGTGAAGGAGGATGCGCTGTAGGGGATAAGGATAAGAAAATGTGAGTTTAAAAGGGGAGAAGTGTGTAGTGTGAATGATTCCTTTTTTCAAACTATGAAAACAGATTCCCTGTTAAGGAGAGGAGGAAAGGGGTAGAGAACATGTATGAATCTTGAGGATAGAAAAGAAAATTCTGAAAAGATTCTGTGGCCAGTGGGATATGGAATCAGTTATGGAAGAGGAAAAAGATTGCCTTGCCTCGTTGAGGATCTAGTTCAAATTAGATTATATAAATTTGCAGTAGATGCTTAATAAATTCTTGCTAGTTGATTGATTATAACAATTATTAGCTTTAAATATTTATAAATTTGTCTTAAATTAAGATTTGAGAAACAGTAGTTTTCATGTGGAATTAATGGCATTTTGTGGCAAGGAATATGACAAAAAATATTGCTAACATTAAGAGGGGGGAGTAGCTGCGGTTTTGAGTGTCCTTTAGTGTCTAGAGAAATAATTAACCTACTGGCTAGCTGCATTAATCTCTGCTTGTTTAATAGACATAGAAAAACTTAGCTAGAGGTTGAAGTCCAGTTCTTGGCACATTCAGACATTCAATTCTGATTTACTCTAAATCATTTCTAAATTTCAAGTCCATCAATTTTCTGGCAGGAGGTGAGTGACATGACTCATCTTCAGTTTTCTGTATTTCTGATTGTTTTGCTGATCTTTGCATTGAACAGCATTCTAAAGTCTTTCAAAGTTTTGTTTCTCTATAATATTATTGTCATTATATAATTAGTTCTTCTAGGACTAATCACTTTGCCCTTTAAGAAAGAAAGGACAACACTTAGATTTTTTTTTAAATGAGAAAATTTGGTCAAGTAATCTCTGAGATCTCTTTATAGCATTAGATGAATTTGTTAGAATCTAATGGAGATCTGGAGAAAGAAACCTAGAGATGACCTCAGTCAAAAAGATAGTAAAAAGCAAAACAAAAACAAAAAACTTGCATATTTTGCTGTTTAATATCTGTTGTGTTTATTATCTGTTGGAATGCTGAATAAATTGATGAAAATTTCAAATGTATTACCTTGAAAAAATTATCCTGGATAAAACTTGTTTGGAATTTTAACTATTGCTCCCATGTTCATTTTGATCAATCATTAAAACTATGGAATATTTGTTATAAGATACTTGAGAAGTAACCAAATATAATTTGTCATTTATTCACCAAAACCAAACCAACCAACCAAATAAACAAAACAACCCTCATTGCAAATCCCTGTTTTTGTTTCCAAGCTCTTTACTCAGACATGTAGAATGAAGAACACATATGACTACAATTTTTTTTCTCTCATCTTTAAAATTCAATCATATATAGTTCCTACCATTTGTTAAAATCTAGTTGAGAAAGCTCCCCATCCTCTTTCTCTCTCTCCCTCCCTCCCTTACCTCCCCATTTCCCCTTTCCATCTATCTATCTGTTTATCTGTCTGTCTATCTCTCTATCTCTCTCTCTATCTATCTATCTCTCTCTCTCTCTCCCTCTCTATTTCTCTCTCTCTCTCTCTCTCTCTCTCTCTTTGAATAATAGCTTAAATTCCTTAGAATGGAGCCAGAGGCCATTAGGCTACTAAACTATTGCTGCTACTTGAATATTCTATTAGCAATAGAAAATAGATATACAAACACCAAGTGATGCCTTGGTCTTCCTAAAGCATTACTGAGGACACAGAAAAGTCTTATCAGGCTATTTTCCTCAAGTTTTCTCTCATCTCATTTTAATTCATGAACAGTTAGGCAGTCAGCTTGAGCCAGACTTGAGATTTTTTATTGATTTGTTCACCACTGTTCATGAAGATCATTTGTACTCACCCAGTAAGGTGGTAGCTGGGACTATTAGATGAAAATGGAATTTGAACTAAAAAAAAAAAAGAAAAAGGAGACATTTATTGGGGAGCAATTACCATATAAATAGACATTTGAAAAATCTAAAAGAGTTCTCCAACATAGTATAATAAAAAAAAGCAACAATTCTTTTTTTTCTTCTTTTTCTGGTATTATTTCTGACATTTCAAGTTAGTACCCTACCTGAACAATGCATGTTTTCTCAGCACTGATCAAATAATACTTGCTGAGGTGAAAGGGTAAGTTTTCTAAAACTTTATATCATGTCTTCAAATTATGCACATTCATACACAGCATGGATACAGTGTGCTTAAAAATGCATAATTGGAAGCACAGATGAGCACTTACATATGCAAATGCACATTTACATATGTAAATACACATCTTTCCACATTCAGATACCTGACACTACATTCATAAGCATATTACGTAGGTATAATATAGTTGTTGTCATTCAGAAAAAGTTTACAGTTGTATTTCATTCTTTTACATGTTTAGGTATTTGTAATTGGGATCACTAAAATAGAAATGATAGAAACAAACATCAGGTGTAGGCAATTTCATGATGAAAATTGAATGCCAGAAAGGAATCTATAATTAACTAATTATATTCTCAGTGAATGATATTTGACCTCTTGTTTATTCTGTTGCTAACATACAATCTAACTTAGAGCATGAACCTATCTCTCTCACTTTCCTGAGGTTATGTCTCATTGGAAAACAAAACAAAAGAGATAGAAGGAAATGGAGTGTGCAAACTGGATGTCAGTGATTCCTAGAAAAGTCAGAGAATTTAATATTAAAAAAATATCTGTATGAGGAAATAGAGATCACAAAGAGCCAGCAATACTTCACCAAGAACACATTAGGAATAACTTCATATCCTTTTTTTTCTCTGACAGTGTTACTAGATTGGCACATCTGGGAAATGCTGTCAATATATACTTATTCAGAACTTATCAGAGCATTTGACAAATTTTTTCCTGTTACTTTTGTAGAAAGGATAGAGAGATATAGCCTAGACAATACTAAATTACATAGATTTGTTATTGATTGAATAATTGGACCTAAAGAGTAGTGATTAGCCATTTTATGTCAGTTTGGAAAGAGATCCCCAGGGACATGCCCTAGGAATCTGTGCTTGTCATTTCATTGTTTAACCTTGAATCTCTCCACCACATGACTGGATAAAAGCACTAATGGTATGTTCAACAAATTTAAAGATGGCCCAGGGCTGGAAGGCTTAACTAACAGAAAGGACATTAGAGTCAGGATCCAGAAAAAATCTATATAAACTAGAACCTTGGACTAACTGGAATGAAATATAACTTACTGGCAAAATTTAAAACCTTAGATTTGGACTCAAAAATCAGATTCATAGGATAAGGGAAGTGTGTCTTTACAACATTGAAAAATGGCAAGATAAATATGAGCAATAGTGATATGGTGATCAAGAGACCTAATGCAATCTAGTCTGCATTGAGATAGATAGTGCCAGAGACTGGGGAGGGAATAATCCTTTTGCATTCTGCCCTGGTCAGAGCAACTCAAAAATATTTGTTCAGTTTGGGGCAAATCATTTTAGGAAAGCCATTAATAAGTTGGGGAGGAAAATTGGGAGAGTGAAGAGCCTTGATATCATGTTTTATTTGCATAAGCTGAAAGAAGTGGGGATAAAAAGACTTAAGGGAGGACAAAATAGCTGTGTTTGCGTATATTAAGGGTTCTTGAATAAAAAAAAAATGATCTTATTCTTATCCTTAGGGACTTGGTCCCAAAAGAAAGGACTAGGAACAATGTTTAGGAATTGACTATAGGCCAATTTAATAATAGTAATAGTAATAATAATAATAATGATAGTAGTAGTAGTAGTTGTGGTCGTAGTGCTGAGGTCAGAGTTGGGAGAACTGGTTCAGATCTGAAAAATTCACTTAGACCTACTCTTTAGCCAATGGGAGCTTTATTGATGCAAAAGCTGACCAGCTAAGATTTAGCAAGGAGCTAAACAAAGGCACTGATCTAGGAAAAGGACGAGACTCATATAGACAGAAAGCTATACAGCCTGTAGGCTGATGATGTAATTTTTAGGGTACATAATGGGGGCTGGATATTTAAGGAGAGGAGCAGGAAGATGGATGCCACAAGATTAGGGAGACAGGGGAAATTTTATGACCCAGGATGGGGGGGAGGGATGACAAGGAATTCCATGGTCCAGGAAAAGGGGGAAGTTGTATGGTATTTCTTTTTTTTAAATTTTTTATTTTTTTTAAATTTTATTTTAGTTTGCATCATTCATTTCCACAAGATTTTGAGTTACATATTTTCTCCCTCTCTTTCCCCCACCCACCGCCCCAAAACAGCCATCGCAGTGTGTCCACCCTCCCCCAGTCTATTCTCTCCTATGTCACTTTTCAGTAGGGCAGGAGGGATCTCCCAACCACAGTGCCTGTGTATCTCAAGTTCCAGTTGGATGTAGTGAATAATAATAATAATAATAATAATAATTGCATATGTATATATATGTATATATATATATAT
>JAQQSU010004122.1:0-14166 GCA_028627135.1 Pseudochirops cupreus | reverse complement strand
ACACAGGCACTGTGGCAGGGAGATCCATCCTGCCCTACCGGAAAGTCAGAGGGGCAAGGTGAAGGACATAGGAGAGAGCAGATTGGGGGAGGGGTCATACAGTGGGATGGCTGTTTTGGGGCGGTGGGTAGGGGAAAGATGGGGAGAAAATTTGTAACTCAAAATTTCGTGGAAATGAATGATGTAAACTAAAATTAAAAAAAAAAATCCCATCTTCTACAACAGGCCATTCCCAATCCTCTCGATTATTTCTCGTTTATCCTTTTACAGTTTTTTGGTACACAGTTATCTCCTCCACTAGACAGCCCCTCAAGCAGGGATTCTCTGTTGCCTTTCTTTGAACTTCCATTGCTTAGAGCAGTGCCCAGCTCATGGTAGGCTCCTTAATAAACGCTTGTTGACTGACTGATGCTAAGTCCAGTATTCTTTCCATTATATCAGAGCTTTCTAGGGCTCCCTCCCCCTCATGTGCCAGGTCCCAACCATAGGGGCTGCCCTGACCTTCTTGTTGAGAAGACAATGCAGCAGAAAGAGGAAGCAGCCCTGGAAGCAGTTGAGGATGGTGAAAATGTAGGCCAGGACTTGACTCTGAGGGCCAAACAGGAACAGACCAAAAATCCAGGTGCAGCCCAGGATGCAGAGCTGAGCAATGGCTGTAAATGTCAGCATCCTGGTGAGAGCAAAGAGCAAGACTAGACTGTCGGGGCAGGCCTCCCTTCTGATTAGCTAACTTTGGCCTAGATGAGCCCAGCCTCTTCCCAACAGCCCAGGCTGGGCTCTGTCTTCTCCTTTCCCCCAATGCCCCTTCCACACACACATTTATACCTAGCTTTCTTTAATTTTTTCATGTCAGGGTTGATCTCTGAGAACTTCTGAGTGAGTTTCCAGACGGTGATCACAAAGATGAAGGCATTGAACTGGGGAGGAGAGACAAACTTGGGTCAATGTCCTGGGCCATCAGCTGGAGCAGTCAGTACAAAGGGAGAAGTTGGACCTGGGGGTGGTGGGGGGCTAAGGTAAGTGGGAAATGTCTCTGCTCAGATGTCCTGGACTATAAGCTGAGGGGGTTGAAGGCCAGAGGGAACTGGGATATGGGTGACTTACTGCAATGATGAGTGTAACGGGCCCTAGGAAGCTCCAGATGAAGCCATTTTCCAGGCTCAGCCAACAGCTACAGGGAGGAGAGGAGAGGGTGCCATCAGTAAGATTCCTACCTGTCCCCCTTCCCCCACCCATGGGGAAGAAAGAGAGATGGGGGGACCCTCACACCTGAGTGGGGAGAAGGGAAAGAGAAAAGAGAAGAGAGGAGGCGAGGGAGGAAGAAGAAGGGGGGGCGGATCTCCCCCCCCCCCGCCCCGCCGGCAGGACAGGGCAGGCTCACAAGCGGGGGCGGCCGTAGCCCTGGCTGTTGACCGCGGCCGAGATGGCCACGATGAAGGCGGGCGTCCCGTAGCCCAGCAGGCAGAGCCAGCGCGTGCGGAGGCCCGGCCCCGGGAAAACGCGCACCACGAGGAAGTAGAGCTCCAGGCCCTCGAGGCACATCCAGCAGAAGGCGGCCAGGAAGCAGTAGTGCAGCAGACCGGCCACGAGGCGGCAGCGCAGCCCCACCTGCGCCCCGGGGAGAGACAGAGCGGTCAGCCCGGGATTCCTCCCCGGCCGCGAGGCCGGCACGCCCACCACGCCCCCGGAGGCCCGGACCGAGGCCGGGGGAGAGGGAGGCGCTCCGCCGAGGCCCGCTCCCTTGCCTGGCTCCAGGGCCCGGCCGCCCCCGACCCTCCGGAGTGCCCGGAAGCCCTAGAGGGTGTGCATACCTGGCCCTGGCCAGGGTTGGCGGTGCCAGCCAGGAAGACGGCGGAGCCGACGAAGAGACAGAGGCACAGGTGCAGGTGGATGGTGGTGCGGGAGCCTTGGATTGGCCGGCACAACAGGAACGTGAGGATGCAGAGGAGAAGGCAGACCAGGGACACTCCCAGCCCCAGCTGGGTGATCACGGACAGAGTCCAGTCCTGGGGCCAAGCACGGGGTCAGGAAGCTTTCCAGGACCCAGCCGGTGCGCCCAAGAAGATCAGTGGAGTGCTCCCACGGACCCACCCTGCCCTTCTCTGACCCCCTCTCATCTCCCGACCTTCCCTGACCTCAGCCCCTCCTTCTACTGGACGTCGCCCCTCCCCCTGCCCCCTCTCACCTCCACATCATATTGGGCCATGAGGATGGCAAAGCTACTGAGGTGGGTACAGTTGCAGGTGGTACTGGTCCCTTTGCTACTCCATTTCTTACAGCCAGTGGTTGCCCAGTGACCACTACCGTTATTGTCGTATTTCCAGAAGGCACAGATCACTTCCTGCCTTGGCCCACAGGACACGTTCTGTGGGCGGAAGAAAAGAAGTCGCATGGACCCCTGGGGCAGAAGTAGAGCTTTCTGCCTGGCAGCTGGATTCGCTGAGAAAGCTTCTTCATAGCAGGGAAACTGAGGCTGAGCCCCACACTCCAGGACAGTAGTCGAGTTAGAGAATCTAAGTTGGAACAATTAACCAGCGCCGCGCTCTGTATCAGGCTCTGCCTGAAGACCTCTGGCATGTGGGCTTGGGGCAGACCATTCCACTTTTGACCGTTCTACTTGTCAGGAAGCTTTTTCCAGTCGTTAAACCTAAACCTACCTCTAACCACTCCCCCCTCGCTCCTAGTACTGCCTTCTGGCAACAAGCAGATTGAATCAAATTTCTTCCATTGGAAGAAAGCTATTGATATCTGCCATGAGTCTGCTTTTCCCCAGGATCAACATTCCCAGAATCCTTCAATTGATTCTCTCATGTCCAGAACAAAACAGAAGGGACTTGCCAGTTCCTTCCACCCTCCAGCCCCCAGGGGCACTCACTGAGTGGGAGAAGGCAAAGGTGACTGGGGAGCTGAGATTTCCAGTGTCCTTGTTGCTCAGGAAAGCTGTGCTGACAGCGGAGAGCAGAACTGGAACGCCCCCTTCCACCCGGGCCTCATTCTCTTGCTGGAGGGCAACCTTCTTTTCAGGATCCAAGACCAGTGGGGCGTTGGCCAGCAGATTCTTCATGTTATGAGTGGAGAACAGGCCCACAAAAGCCTTTTCTGTTGGGGGAGGGGGATGCAGAGAGGCCGGCATTGATGGAGCCTCGTTGCAATGCCACCTCTTCCAAAAAGCCTTTCGTTTTCCCCGCCCCCTCCCCCAGGTCTGCTGTGCTTCTACTAGAGGACGCTACCTACTTTTCTCTCTTTTTCTCATGTTGCTATGCCCCAAGCAGTCTGCATGATTCCCTGAGCTTGCTCAGACCCGGCTCACACCTGTGCTTTTTCTCAATGCCCTTCCTACACCTGGGATGCTCTCCGTCCCCTTCCCCACGTCTTGTCCCTTCTTTACAATCCAATTCCCATGCCACCTCCTACAGGAAGTCTTCCGCATGCCTCCAAAGTCCATAAAGACTTTCTCTCAGATATCACCTGGCATTCATTTAGATTCACATTCCTCTAAGGCACTATTGTATAACAGAACCCTCAGGATTACTGTTTTCTCTTCTTACTAGACTATAAACTCCATGAGGGTAAAGGCCCTGTCTTGGGGCGGCTAGGTGGCGCAGTGAATAGAGCACCTAGGCCCTGGAGTCAGAAGGACCTGAGTTCAAATCTGTCCTCAGACACTTAACACTTACTAGCTGTGTGACCTTGGGCAAGTTGCTTAAAAGCCCAGTTGCCCTGAAAAAAAAAATAAGCAAAAAAACCACAACAACCCTGTGTTATAGATCTTATATAGCATCCTGTTCCCAGCAGGGTACACAGTGTTTAGTCACTGTTGAATGAATGTTGCTACCAGTTCACTGGTCTCAGCCTGTCCTTGCCGGTGGGATTGCCTCTTTCTCAGCCTGCCTGGTGCCTCCGTCCTGTCCCCTGTTACCTGAGCCACCATGTGTCCAAGCCAAATTCCAGTCCAGCCTCATCTTCGAATGGCTCCTGCCCACCTCAACATTGCCCTTCGGTTTTTCCTTAACATTCAAGGACAGCTCTAAGGAAGGAGGAAGAAGTCAATGTGGAGGCTGGGGGGAGTGGAAAGGGAGGCGGGGAGCTGGGTGGGCTTGCTCACCTGTGTCATTCAGAGTATGGAAGACCAGGGGTCCATTAGGCAGGGTCTGGGCAAGGGTTCGAAGGACTTGTTCAGAGCCAGAGAGCAAGTATGTGGCCACTTGAAGCCGAGTCTCTAAGGGCAGATGTTCCAGGTCTCCGGATGTCTTCAGAAGGTTCTCTATATCCTTCATGAACTCCTGGGTTTGGGGTAGGGAGAAGGGCAAAGAGAGTGAAGAGCTTTAGCCTTCAGGGGCTCCTCACCACCCTGGAAAACAGCAGAGCAATGCCAAAGCCCTCCAGCTCTCTTGTTCATCCTGCCACAGGCAGATCCTGGCAGCCATGAAATCCATCTCCAAAAGGACAATTAATTCCTCCTTTCCCTCCTCATTTTTTTCTGCCACCGATGGACAGATCTGCAATAAGCAAAAACGACTAGGGATGAATGTGTGCATGCGTGTGCATGTGGGGTGTCATTATTGGATCATCTAGGGGACAGCTAGGTGGTGCAGTGAATAGAGCACCGGCCCTCGAGTCAGGAGGACTTGAATTCAAATCCAGCCTCAGACACTTGACACTTACTAGCTGTGTGACCTTGGGCAAGTCACTTAAACCCAATTACCTTGCCTTCCCCCCTTCAAAAAGACCCCAAAACAACATTGGATCATCTAGTTCAACTCCCTCATTTTAACAGATGAGGAAACTGAGGCTTAGAAGAGAGTGACTTGACTAAAGGTCACATAGCTAATAAACAGCAGTGCTAGGGCTTGAATTAAGGTTTTCTGAGGCCTAATCTCCCATTCTTTCTGTTATACTAAACTCCCTGAGAGTTGGAAGGATTTTAAGAGATGCATTTGTCCATTTGTCCCCTCCCCAACTCTTCTCCTTCCCATCTGCCCCCTGAGATTGGATCTCCCTGTCTCACCCAGGCTAGGCATGCAATGGCCACTCACAGGCCTGATCTAATCAGTGCTGATCTGCAGGGAAGCGTATAACCTGCCACCTTTTTCCCACCTAGACTGGTCTGCTTATCCTTAGACAGTGTGGTTTCCCAGGTGATGGTGCCATATTGGTGCCAGACCAGTAGGCACACCTAGTCACCTGTAATCCTTCTGAAACTCAGGATTCTTACTGAAGTGATCCACCAGCTTCTGCCTTCCTAGTGGTGGGGACTATGGGTGTATACCATCAGACCCAGCTCTACTTTCATTTTAAAAAAAACGAACTAGTTGGGTAAACTGAAGTTCACAGAGATTTAAGTGATTGACACAAGATACCCAAAAAGTAAAGAACAGAACTGGAGATCAAACTGGAATCTGATTCCTAATTCAGTACACTTTTCACTATAACCGTGTGTGTGTGTGTGTGTGTGTGTGTGTGTGTGTGTGTGTGTGTGTGTGTGTGTGTGTGTTGGGGGGTAGGGCATGTCTGTGTATCCTGGTATGTGAACAGTGTTTGATGAGCATAGAGCCTGCCTCCATGTCATGCTGTCACTCAGTAACAGGACCAGTTCCTCCCTTCCCCTGGGATCCAGGGTCTTCTTACCTTCATGGATTCCTGGGCAAAGGCATTTTTGAATTTGCTGGTGATAAATCTCAGTTGGTTGAGGAAGTTCTGGAGAAAAGAAAAACAGGGATGGGAATTAAGGGTCCCAGATCCAGGCTGGGATAATGGGGCAGATAGGTGGTCATGAGGGTCTCGAGTTCCTACCAAATACCCACTCACCTGACTGACTCCGGAGGGTGGTGTCCAGGAGGGGAAGGAGATCTCTGTAAGGGAGACAGGGAAGGCAGCTCCATCAGTGGGGAAGCATAGGGTTGCTGCTAGAAGAAACCTTAGAGGTGATTCCACCCAATTTCATTTTACAGCTGAGGACACTGAGCACTAAGAAGGCGGGAGAGGCAGGAGCCCTGGCAGCTGCTCCAGAGCCTGCTGCCATCCACTTCCCAGTCATGGCCTCTAGGTTAAAATCCGAAGAAGGAGAGCCCTACTTTGACCATGGCCCACGACTGTGGTTATTGACAATCATTAAGCATTGACAAAAACAGCTTATTCTACTGGATACTCTTCATATCCATCTTCTGTTAGTGATACCTCCCTCGTGATCCTTTCTCAGCTTGCCCAACCTAAAGCTTCTGGACCCAAGGGAGCCTAGGATTGGATGCAAGAAAGGCCTAAAATCTCAGGATTCTTAACCTGGGCTCAGTGACTCCCAGCATATCCACAGACAGAATTCAGAGAGCCAGGGAAACTGAATGAAAAATAAAAAAGGCTTCATTTTCACTCATGTTGAACTGAAACTGAGCATTCCCCTAAAAGCATTCTTCTGAGAAGGGCCCCAGAGGCTTCAGCAGACTGCCAAAGGAGGTCCCAGCACAAAAAGGTTAAAAACCCCTGATTCAGGTCAAACTTCCTTTTTTTACAGATGGGAGAAATAAAGGTCCTTCAATTAAAGGACCTGCGTATGAGTACACCTTCCCTATGGAGAACAGACTGGATTTGAACCCAGATTCTCTGAGTCCAAATCTAGCCCTCTTTTACCTGTCCCAGATCCTCTCAAAATCCACCCAGACCCGCCCCGGACAGGTGCAGAGTAGGGATGATTAACCTGCCGCAGCCGCCTTTCCTCCTTCACTAAGAGAAACCCTGATGAGAATCTGCTTCCCACCTGACAGAGGATGGAGCAGGGATGTGGGCTGAGAGGTCACTTAGCTAAGAGTGGGCAGGGCCAAGACCTGGGCCTTGGTTTCCTTAATTCCTGGTCTGCTTTCTTTCCATCTAGCATGTGTCCCCTTGCAGAACTGGCATTGAGATGTGTATCTCTTGGATCCCTGTTCCCCTCACTTCCTAAGGTCTTAGATAACAGCAGCCAATGCCCACCCCCACCCCAAGAAGCTTCCCCTTTTAAAAACAGGAACTGCTGCTCTGCTTCCCCTTAGAGAAAAAAGCCCAACTCAGTGGCCACCATAGGTTAGGGGTTAGAGCCTGTAGTCAGGGAGAGGAGAAAGCCCTTCTTCCTCACCAGTAAAGGATTTGAGGTGTATTTTCAATTTTCTAACTGCCCTAAGAAGCTAGGCCTGACCTTCCCAGAAGAGGCCTATTTAATGCCCTGGTTCTTCCTGGGCTACACAAACTGGGGCTCAGACAGTCTGAAAGTCAAGGTCAAGGGGTCCAAGGTTCGCTCAGGAGAGGCCCCATCTTTGTTCCACCAGAACATTGACAAAGCCTTCCTTCACCCGCACCTTTGAGGGGGTGGGATGCTCTCTCTGTGAGCAGAAGCTGAGTGAGTTCATGGTCACAGAGCAGGAAGTGCCAGTCAGTGCTGCTGGATCAGATTGAGAAGTCCTGTCCCCACAGCCATTGCTCCTCCCACCAAACTGCTACTGGGATACCTCAATGCCCACAGGCTCCATGGTGTCTGGTTGGTACTTTCCGCATTCTGTTCCCTACAGTGCTTGGGCCCAAACTTCCTCTCCCATCTCAGAGGTTCCTAGTTCTTAGTAGTTGACTCCCTGCTATAGATTCTGGACAGAAACCTAAATTCCCCTTGGCTGGCCCTGCCCTGGCTTTTTTAGTTCTGACTTCTGGGTGAAGCATCACCCCTTCCCCATACAAGCTAATTCCTCCCTTGGCCCTGTTCCTTGTCTGGCTCATCCAGGAGGCTTCTCATAGACACACTGAACACCTCAGTTTGTCCTCTGGGAGTCACTGGGCTGCCTCCCAGTGTTGTGGGTCAACATACTCCCTAAAGGCATACCTATGCACTCCTTGGGCTAGTCCTTGCTGCTTTTGGCAAAGCCCAGTTTGCACTCACAGCTATAGCTTCCAAGGGGTTTTCCATACAAGCCCGATGAGGTGCAAAGAGTGAGCTGTTGAGCAGATATTCATCCTTATAGGAGGAAAGGAAAGGGGGTGAGGGGCAACTCTGGTTTAAACACAAAAGAGACCTGGGTGGGGCTTCTGGACACCCTGGCATCTTCTGCCACTGTCTGTCTACTGGGAAGGATGGGAACTGGGTTGGACAGAAACATCTCAAACCCTTGGAACCTACAAATCTCTCCCTTCAGGGTTTATATCACTTCCTGGCCTGGGCCTCCTGAGACAATTATCTGAGGGAAACTAATTTCCTTCCATTCTCCTCTGGGGGTGAAATTGGCCCAACTCGCAGACTCCTGTTTATTATAGAATTATAGAAGTGGAAGGGAATGTAGAGGTCATCCAATGTAATACCCAAATGTTACAGATGAGGAAACTGAGGCCCAGAGAGTTTATGACCTGCCCAGATTGACACAGGTATTAAACATCTGAGGTGAGATTTGAACCCAGGTCCTCCAACTGTGCCTCAGTTGCACCGTGACTTCCTCAGACTACTTCTTACTCCCCCTTTCTGCTCCCAAAGTCTCCCTCTGCCTTCAACCTTCAGCAACCTCTTCTAATTTGAGTTTCTATCTGTCAAATTTTCACTCAATTCACCCAAATATCCCAGGATTCCCTTCCCAGTTAGTGCCATCCCTGCCTCATAGTGTTGGCCCTCTGTTTTAATTCCTGCTCTCATTCTAGGCTATTTCATACAGGCTGAAGATCCCTCAAGAACCCTAACTTTCTAGTTCCTCAGTCAACTCAAATCTCCTCATCTACTTACATATTCCAGTCAGTTACACATCTTTGATTTTACTATTACCCTGCATATAGGTGATACCTGAACCCAAGGGTGCTGATGAGTCATTAAGTAAGAGCACAGGAGGAGAAGAGAAGAGAGCCCACAAACCAACCTTGGTGTGCACCTACAGTGAGGATGTAAGTCTAGCGTCTTAATTCTAGTGCCTTCCTTCTGCTAATTATCCTGCAAATAACTTGCTTTGCATATATATGTTTGCGTGTTGTCTCTCCCATTAGATTGTAGGCTCCTTGAGGGCAGAGCCTGTCCTTTGCCTCTGTTTGTATCATTGGCACTTAGCACAGTAAGGGCTTAATAAATGTTGATTGACTGACTGACTGATTGATTAGATGATGATCTAATCTAGGAAATAGAGAAGGGGTAGTCAGGTAGAAAGAACCAAGATAAAACAATGCCACAAAAGTCCAGAGAGAATGGTCAATAGTGTCAAATGCTTCAGACACAGCAAGAAGGATGAAGATTGAGAAAAGTGCCAAAGAGTTGACAAGAGATCATTCATAACTTTGAAGAGAGCAGTTTCAGATGAGTGATGAAGCTGGAAGCCAAATTACAGGGAATTTAGAAGAGAATGAGAGGGGAGAAAGTACAAGTACTGAGTATTGATGGGATTAGACTTCTGTCATCTAGAATTCTATTTGAGAACAATCATTGGTTATTCCATATTCTCCCTATGCCGTATTCTTCCTCAACCTATTTTTTGTCCTTCTCATAACCTGGTCCAGTCTTTCCATCCCCCTTCTTTCCTAGGCCATTACTTTTATCCTGGCTATACTCTTTTCCATTCCTTCTCTCAACCCTTTAGCAAACTCTACCATCCTCTACTCTCAAATGCCTTGTATACTTGTGGTCTTACTGCTCACACTTCACTCATCGACAAGCATTCATTAAATAATCACCTTGTTCCAGGTACTGTGCAAATGCTGAGAATACAAAGAAACAAAAACAGATCTTACCTTCAAGGAGCTTGCAGTCCAGTGAGTGATGACAAGATGTACAGAAATAGGGATGTACTAGATACAAAGGAACTGAAGGTATCTTACAAGAGAAAAGACTAACTAGCAGCTGGTAGGATCAGGAGAGGGTTCCTAGAGAAGCTTTTTTGAGATGAGTCTTGGAGGAAGCCGAAGATTCTAAGAGAAAGGAGAGGAGGGAGGACATCGCAGGTAGGAGGGAGAGCCAGGTCAAAGGCATGAAGACAGGAGGTGGAGCACTTGGTTTGAGGAACAGCAAGTAAGCCAATATGACTGAAACTTAAGGTTCATAGAGGGGAATAATGTATAGGAAGACTGGAAAGGTAGGAGGAGGCCAGGTTGTAAAGAACTCTAAGATTATAGGGAGCCACTGTAATGTATTGCGTGTAGAGGACATAATCAGACATACATTTTAGGAAAAGCATTTTACCAGCTGTATGGAGGAGGGATTGAAATGGGGAGAGACTAGAAGCAGGGAGACCAATTATAAAGCTACTGAAATGGTCCAGGTAAGAAGCGATGAGATCTGATGTGAGGAGTGATGGTCTTATGAGAGAACATAAGGAGAGAGATAAGAGAAACATAGAGGTAGCAACAATGAGATGGGATGATGGGGCTTGAGTTTCTAGTTTCTTGCTCAAAGGCTGTTGTCAGGGAAAGACCTATAAAGGCTTCACATCTCCTATCCAGAGTCAACTTCAAGGACATTTCCTCCAAGAAATGGGCTAACTTCATCTCCCAATCTAAACTTCCATATTGGTGGGAAAGAGAAATGTGGCAAATGGAAACCAGAGGAGGGGGCTGGTCTGCTCTGCAGCTGCTGGAGAAGGGAGGCTCAGGCCTGGGTGGGGTGAGGGAGGAGGCCCACAGAGGCAGCTTCTGGCCCTCCAGGAACCTCACTTTCCTCATCAAAGGAACAAAAATACTTCCAGTATCTACCTCAGTCAGTCAGTCCACAGACATTTATCAGGCACTTCCTATGTGCCAGGCACTGGGCTAGGCACACTGAGGGTACAAAGAGAGGCAAAAACTCAGTGTCTGCAGTGGAAGACGTGCTCACAGTCTAATGGGGAGACAACATGCAAACCACAGTGCCCAGACTAGATAAATGCAGTGTAAATGGGAGGTGAAATCAGAGAGAAGGGAGGACTGTGTAGACCTGAAATGCTGTGGAAATGCTTCCATTAGTTCTGAGGATCCCTCCTTCCCAGGCTGGAGGCCCCTGAGGTCTCTGTGAGGCTGAGCCCAGAGGGAGTCCTGCCCAGGAGGGAGCAGATGGGGATGGGGAAAGAAAGGAAGGACACAAGAAAAGAAAAGAAATGGCCCCTGTAATGGAGAACAGGGGAAGGTAAAGGCTATTGGATAAGAAAGGGAGTGGGGCCCAATGGAGAGAGAGCCAGGCTCAGAGTTAAGAAGGCCTGGGTTCAAGTTTCCCGTTAGACACAAACTGGCTGCATGAGTCTCCAAGTCTCAGACACCTCTCTGAGAGTACAGTTGTCAGGGCACTGGGAGAGAGAAATCACTGTCTAGTTTCCTCCAAAATATCCCTCCTCCCTCTGTCTCCTAAACATTGGGTCCCACAAGGCAGCAGTGCCAGGCAGGTCTGGCTCCTATGGCCTCAGTGCCTTCTTCTGGGGAATAGCTTGGAAAGAGATTTGAACCTCCCAGCCGAGAGCCAAGGTCTGGCCACAGCACTTGGATGAGGTTTCCCGAGGGGGCCTGAGCTGAGATGGACAGAATGGGGAGAAGGGGAGAGTTCTCAGAATTTAGAGGTGGCCCCTGTGGTGAGGAGCCAAGGGCACTGACCAGGGAGAGCCTGAGTCAGGCAGGGGCCTGGGGAAAGTTAGAGGGGACAAAGGGAATTAATTTTAATTTCCTTCAGTCATTCTAATGGATAGAGTGGAAGTTGAGAATGATGAAGTATAGTCACTTTTCTAGTGACTATCATTTGCCTCTTTTTGTACTGCCAGACCATAGTACAGTGCCTGGCACAAAGTAGGCTCTTAATAAATGTTTATTGATTAACGATTGATTGATTCTCTAGGTCAGAGGTGGCCCATGTAGGGAGGGGCTTCTCTGCTGTCAGCTCAGCAGGAAGAGCCCTTCAGTGACTCCCAGGGTAGCCAAAGAATGGAGGAGACGTCTGTACCTTGACAGTCATTCACAGAGGCATTTGGGAATGTCCCCTCCCCAGAAGGAAGTGCATATCCAGGGTTACAGGTGCAGCGGTAACTCCCATATGTATTAACACAGTCTGCATGCTGACCACAAGAGATACTAATGGGTGGTGCACATTCATTAACATCTGCAACATAAGGAAAGAAAGAAAAAAAAGAAATGAAACACATATTTGCACATGACCAAGGCAGTACTTCATCTCATCTGACTACAGAATGCTATTTGTTCCAAGGTAGATAGTAGAAAGAGAAAAGAAATGCTTGTAGATTGAAAGAAGAAAAGAAAAGCTCTGTAAGGTAGTGGAGGGCACAGACTCAGGGGCAGGGACAAGCCTCACCCCAGAATTCTCTCTGGGAGCTTCCTGCTGCCATATCAGTGCAGACAGCTCTGCTCAGGCCTCTGACAGTGAAGGGGAGAAAGGATAGAGGAGGGTAACTTGAGGAGGCCGAGAGGGGGCTTTCTGAGGAGGGGGGAGATATGAGGATCCAACAGCTGAGGAGAGGCTGGTGATTTGGAGGGGGAGGGTCAGGTCATGGTCTCCAGGGCCAGCTCCTGGAGGGAGGAGAGAGGATGAGGTGGAGGGCCCAAGTAAAGGGGCTGGCCTGGGCAAGGAAAAGAACCATCTCTTCCCTAGGAACAGAGGAACAGGAGAAGAAGGTGGGTCTGGGAGGTGTGATGTCCAGGAGGTGAGGGAGCTCTAGGGGGGCAGCCTTGATCTTCTCAGTAGAGTAGGAGGCCAGGTCTTCTGCTGAGACCCAGGTGGCAGGGTGTCATGGGAATGGGAATTTTAAGGAGACAGGACAAGGTTATGAACTGCCACAATTGAAGGTTTGATGCTTTAGAAGTTTTACAGAGATGATATGGTGGACAAATGAAAGCATTAGGCAGGTAGGATGGCTTGTGATCCCTGCTACCTAAGGCTGAGGTGGATCCCTTGAGCTTTGGAGTTCTGAGCTATAGGAGTGTTAAAGTCAATTGAGTGTCTATGCTAATCTGGTACCAATACAATGAATTCCTAGGAGGGGAGGGCTGCCAGGCTGACTAGGGATGGGAATACTGGCCCAGGTTGGAAAAGGAACTGGAGAAAAGTTCCTTTACAATCAGCTGTGGGATTGGGGGGAGGAATGGAGGCTGCACTTCTAGCCTGGTGAGATTGGGAGACCAAGGAAGGAAGGAAGAAAGAAAGACAGAAAAAAAGAGAGAGAGAACAAAAGAAAAAAAAGAGAGGAAAGAAGGAAGAAAAAGAAAGGAAAAAGGAAGAGAGAAAGAAAGAAAAAGGAAGGAAGGAAGGAAGGAAGAAAAGAAAAAGATTATTGTTTAGTAGGGAAGGCCCAGTTAAAATCAAACAATAGGAATTTGATCTAGGATGTGGGATCACATGTTTAGAGCTGGAGGGAACATCCTAACCACTACTTTTTACAGATGAAGAAAGGGGAGCCCATGGTGGGGAAGTGACTTGTCCAGGTTCATGCAGTCAGTAAGTATTAAAGGCAGGATTTCATTCTGATTCAAGAACCAATGCTCTTCCCATCCATCCATTCTACCCATTTCCCAGTGATAACATGATTTTTTTCCAGCAGCTACTTAGCACCTGCCTATGGACAATCATTATAATTATAGCTAGCTTTTATTTAGTGCTTTCAGGTTTATAAAGCACGTCACCAACATTGTCTCACTTGATGCTCACAACAACCTGAGAGGTAGAGGTGCTGTTAGCATCCCCATTTTACGATTTATGAAACTGAAGGAAGCAGAGGTCAAGTGACTTGCCCAGGGTCACAAAATCTCTGCTGTTGGCTTTGAACTCAGGTCTTCCTGACTCTGGGTCTAATGCTCTATCCACTGCACCCACTAGCTACCTCAAGAACAAGCTCTTTGGCTTCACTTTCTTTGGATTTTAAATGTCTCACTAGTGCTCTTAAAGAGGCAAGGATATGGGGTGGCTAGGTGGTACAGTGAACAGAGCACTGGCCCTGGAGTCAGGAGGACCTGAGTTCAAATCTGCCCTCAGACACTTAACACTTACTAGCTGTGTGACCTCAGGCAAGTCACTTAACCCCAATTGCCCTGCCCTCCACCCTCCAAAAAAGCAAAAAAACCAAACAAAAACAAGAGGCAAGCATATTCTAGTGGACAGACAATGGGCCTTGGACCCAAAAGACCCAGGTTCAAGTCCTGCCCCTCACACTTGTTGGATGTATGGTTCTAGGAAAATCACTTAACCTCTTACTGCTCTAAGCCGCTATCTAAGACTAT